>JAQHUG010000275.1:1990181-2005181 GCA_028555095.1 Dicrostonyx torquatus | reverse complement strand
TTTGGGGAACACA
The DNA here is from genome assembly GCA_028555095.1 of Dicrostonyx torquatus. NCBI lineage: Eukaryota > Metazoa > Chordata > Mammalia > Rodentia > Cricetidae > Dicrostonyx > Dicrostonyx torquatus. The sequence continues at coordinate 2,005,168 of JAQHUG010000275.1, read as the reverse complement.
CCCTGCACTCAAACTGCAGCAGCAGCCGCGGGGTACATTAGAAAGGGAAAAGGATGCACCGATGAAACACCTAAACCATACCAATGAAAATGAACAAAAACCGCAAATGGTTAATGAACTCAGGTAGAGCATATTCAGACCCTCTTCATGCAAGGCTTCTGTTTGTTTGAAATTAAATAAAAAAGCAGAGCTGTTTAAGAACAAACACATGAAATGGAAGACGAATGCATGTCAGCTGTGCAGCAAGCGCTGGCTCCTCCCCACACTAGCTCCTCTTCCTGGCATTTGTAACCACCTGCCACATGGGAAGACAGAGGCTAGTCCCAGGCTTTGGCAGTGTGGAGAGCTAAGGGGCACTAAAGAAGACATCAGGTAAACACAGAGAACATTCAGAAGAAGAGCACTGGCCTCACAAACCCCTCTCTTCACAACCAGGATCCTCTAAAATGAGAAATTCAGCCTCTTGTCCTGCATATGTTTGTTATTTATTTTTGTAACCCTGGGTATCAGAATAAATCCCCAACTCTTAATTTCCCTATGTCTTAAGCTTCCTGTGAAGCTGTGGAGCCAGCAGATCAGGTTCAGATTGGGGTGCTTCAGATCAGGGGTGCTGGCAGAGGACTAGAATGGATACAGCGTAAATTCATCCTCATCAAGAAGGTGGAACTGTCTCTCAAGACATTCAAAATTTGCTTCCCATGCCTACCCCGAGCCAGCCAAGTTGTTCAAATGTAAAGAACAGTCTCACAAAAGACAAAGAAAAGGGATAGGACCAGCTACTGATGACTTTATGTGCTATGACTGGCCCACATCCAGTCACTGGGAGGGGGCATCAGACACAAGCATCCATCCTTAGGGGTCCAGCACCACAGAGAAATGAAAGAAAACAGCTCCAGCTGCCGCGCTAAAATGAACAATGCAATCACTCTCCTTGCAGCTCGAGAGATGGGCAGTCAACAAAAACTGAAATGGGGCCAAGGTCACAGAGGTCTGAAGAAAACCAAGGGAAGCGGGGCGGCGAGATGCTAGGTGCTGCCAGAACAATGGGAAGGAAACCGGGTCAGGCAGGTGCACTCTGAAATATCAGCAGCAGATGCTTTCTTCAGAACAAAAGAAGTGGTGAGGTGTGGTTCAGGGTCATCTCAGTGGAAGTCTAGAGCAGAGGAGAGAAAAATAGGTAAGTGAATCACCGGCAGGGATACCCAGGAAGTCTGGTGTCCCCACCACTTGGAATGAATCTGCTGTTTAAAATCCGTCACAGCGGGAGGACTGACACCAGGTTCAGTGATAAATGTCACAAGCTGGGCTCTCTTCTCCCAGAGACGCTCGGCTTTCACAGCGCATCTCTGGGCGGGCATGTGAAGACAGGCTAGATTCAAGGAGGTGTGAGAAATTAAGGTAAAGAGAGGAAACCTGACCAGTGCTTGTCCCTACACACATAGGGCGAAACAGATGTTCCCATGACCCTGAGTGGAAGACAGGCGACGGCCTTCTCCAAGGCTGGGCTGAACGGTCTGGTCTCTCCTGTCATTCACCCCAAAGCTTGAGGGCTATTCTGGGGACAACAAAAGAAGCAGAGCCATGCCGGGAACAAGGGGAGTAAATGTAAATTTTTCTTTTAACAATAAAAAAAAATAAAAAAACATAAAAAATAAAAAAAAAAGAGAAAGAAGCAGAGCCATGTTCAGCTCTGTACATCTGTATTTTTTACCTGCTTACGCCTTCTAAGTTCCCCAAGTACTAACTGTGGGGCACAGGCTGTCTTTTAAGTGGATTGCTTTTGGAGAAGTTCAGATTCTAGATAGACATACCAAACGCCTGTGCTCTCGAAGGTTTTATTTCTCCTTCTTCAAAAAGACTATGTGCCAACATTCATGAATTTTCTTCTTTGCAGCAAAGGCAATCAGAACCAGGACATAAAGAGGAGGATCCATCGTGGGAACTTCACGTGAGGAAACAAAATAAATCCGACAGATAGAAGCCTTGCTTTTTTTGCAGGTTACTTTTGGAACTTGGTTGCTGCAGGGGAAGAACTATTTTGCTCCTCATCTAGGTAGACTCTCCACGGTGCGCCTCAAATGCCCCATTGACCTAATCTCCACAAATGCTCAGCAGAAGGAAGTGGATAGCTAAGCGGACAGCCCCAGTGCTTTCATGCACCCATGGGTTCTGCAATGGTGACATCCTGACACACCTTGTCCACTGCTGGACTCTGTGCCTGGTATTGATACACAGAGTAGGCACTTAGGGAATGGGTGCAAAGTGAGCAGACATGGAAGGCTACCTTTCGTTGCTGACTGGTGCAAGTTGTGTATGGTCTCTCTCTTAGTTACTTTTCTATTGCTGTGATCAAAACCATGACCAAACCCTCTTATAAAACAAGTGTTTAACTTTGGGGCTTGCTGTCTCAGAGGGCTAGAGTTTGTGGTGTTAGAACAAAGGAAGACCTGAGAGTTCACATCTTGATCCATAATCGTGGAGTTGAGAGAGAGAAAGGGAGGGAGGGAGAGAAAGACAATAGCAGCAGCAACAACAACAGCCATGGGGGGGGGATGCCATGACCTTTTGAAACATCAAAGCCCACCCCTAGGGACACACCTCCTCCAGCAAAGCCACACTAGGAAGTGTGGCCTTATGAGCATATGGGGGCCATTGTAAGTGAAACCACCATATCCCCTAATTCTAGGGAGACATATTCAGTGCTCTGAGTTGACACTCTTCTAGAATCAAGATGACATACTGTGATCTCCTTAGGATTCTCACAGAAGGGGAACTGGTCAAACAGTATTCCTCAAAACACTTTCCCCAAGACCCCTCTCTACTCTTTCAACCTCTTTCTTTATTATAGATGAAAAGCATAAAAGATGGGTATCTTTGATCATAGGACTTGTACCCTTGTGGTCTCCTTGGAATTGGATATCTTCACCCAACATCTGAGGCTAACATAGCAGAGGCATCATGGAGCCCTTCTACATGGCATTATAGGAATTTGATTTGCACCTCTACTGTGGGTAGACTGTTCAGTGGCTTCACTTTTAAATGGTTGATCACGGGTGTTTGTTTTCATTCATGTGTGTATAACAAACATCTTTTCATATCTGTGATTAAATTTTATGTTGACTTCCACATACTGATTTGTAAAAGTTCTTTGTATATGAAAGAATAAGCTCTTTGTTTTATGCCTGGAAGGGAGAAGGCCTATATTTTATTCATGTATCTCCAAGCACATAATAAGTGCTACATAAGTAAATGAACAAATTAATTTGTATTGCAAATAATTTTGACAGGAAGATTTTTCATGTATAATTTTCTCTGTTACTGACATCTTGAAACCAGGATAACAGGGCTTCTGGCAATATGGAAATAGAGAAAAAGCTTGTGTGTACTCTTGAATAAATAACCGTTTCCAATAAACATAAGGCAAACACAAACTCCCTGCTTATAGACAGCGTCAATAAAAGAAATGCAATTGGCCTATAAATATTGAAGTTTCTGCTCATCTGGCCCAGTTTGAAGTGCTTGGAGAATGAACTCTTTTCTTTGAATAGTTATGGGCACTCACTATTGGAACTAGCTGGCATGAATTAAGACCATGTTCTGTGCCAAGAATAATACTGGACAGCTTCCACAAATACCAAATACACTCTACTATAGAACTTCCCTGAATAGTACATTCTTTTCTTCTTGTTCCCAGTCAGCTTCCTGGCTTCAGAGAGGTAGATGAACTGGTGACCTGTAGGAGGACCCAGCAATGTAACACATCTCCTAGGCCAAGCAAACAAGCCAATGAATGGTTTGATGTTTGTCTATGGACCAGAGTTCTAGGGCAGGTGGAGTGAGGACAGCATTGCACAGGATGACACATGCTGGAAGCAATGGCTTTGCTCTGCTTCCACTGACACATTGAAGGGGGACAGTGACAACAACTGGCTCCAATATTCAAGGCAGTCACTGTAAAGTAGAGGGATAACAATGGAGTCGAACATAAGTAGATACGCTGGCTCTTGATGGACATGGCATAAGTCAGGTGCATGAGGATCCAGAAGCTTCTATATGTCATTACTGGTGGTTGAAAGAAGAGATGCTTACAGTTCTCCAAGAGTCAAGTCTAGGGACTTGGAAGAATGGCAGTCATAGTTAGGTGTCATAGCAAACCTACTGAGGCAGAAACCAGTAATCAAGACAAACCTATAAGTAGGTCATAAATGAGTCACCATAGAACAAGAGTAGAGAGTAGTAGGTAGACCATTTCTTGTAGGTCCACCCTCTCACTTGTGCCTCCAGGGCAGGATCAGCCACTCTGCAGGAGAGATCAGTGGGGAGCAGAGAAGACATCCGCTGTTGGATCCTCTTTCAGTCTCCTCATCTCCCTAGGAATCCAGCGTTTGGAAGAGGGCAAGAGGGGAAAGACTTGGCAACCCAGATGTTTTTGTAAACACACTGTGTCACCCCAAAGAGACCGACCATTAGACAGAAAGAACAGGGAGTTTTTTAGTATCACAATTCAGTGGTTTGTTTTATGTAATCGTTCCTTTTCCTGCTCATTCATGCTGTGTGGAAATAAGTTTCTCGGGGAGATGTTTATAAGTTGTTAAATAAGAGCTATTTTTTTCTCCTTTGCATATGTGCATGTGTGTGTATGTGTGTGCTCAAGGCATGTGTGTCTGTGTGCAGATACCAGAGGTTGATGTTGGCTCTCCTTCACTCTCCACCTTATCTTTCGAGACAGGGTCTCTCGCTGACCGTGGAGCTTGTTATTTGAGCTCTTCCAACTGGCGGACAAGCCCCAGGGATCCTTCTGCCTCTTCTGGAATTACACTATTTCTGGATTCTTCACATGATTGACAGATAAAGCACTCCAGTCCTTATGCTCGTACAACAAGCATTCCACTACCCTCGTCATGCCCGCAGCCCCAAGAGCTAACATTTCTCAGCAGATTGAACAATGAGGCTGGAATGCACACCTGCAATTTGAGTGCATTTCAATTCTTACCACACTATGGCTGGATGCTTCTCTAGCATGAACAAGGTCCTTCATTTGGTTCCCAGCATCAAAAAATAAAACAAAATGTTACCCAATGTCTCCCACTTAGGTATTTTATAACTGTCAACATGGAAACACAGACTAAATGACGTCGCTCTGGTTACTCATGAAGCCAAATGGCAAAAGCTACTTTCAAACAAAAATTATATTTAGAATATTTTTTTCTTTACGATTTTGTTTGTGTAGAGGAGGCGTTGCATCAGCAGAGAAGCTCTGTGCTTGGGCATGGGAGGCTCTCAGGGTTAGGTGGGTGAGGGCAGAGAACTCAGGGATGGTCTGCTCAGCTTAAGGGGAGCTTTGACCTTGAACCCTGTTACTGGTGCAGCACTCCCTGTGAGGCTGTGGTCCATTCTTTTGGGGGCATCCAGAGCAGCAATGCATGCAGGATTGGCTGGGATCTCACCTTGTACAAATTCGTTACAGATGATCCCACTGCGGGTGAAGCTCCCGGGCGAGAGATGTTTGATAAGTTAATAGCGCATGTTCTGTGGTGAGTCAGCCTGTAATCGCTGGCACCAACCTTTGCCTCAGCAGCTGCAGGGGCTTGATAAACGTTTGAGTCAGGTGATGGAACCAAGGAAAACTTGGTGGCCCTGCTTCCTGAAATCTTAGAAATCAAATAATAAGTTTTTGAACTTAGCTGGTGATTAAAATCACTTTGGGAGAAAAGTGGGTAGATAAAATAAAATGAGCAAGGCCTCATGAGTCTTGTCTCGTGACTGCTATCTCCACGAGCATTGTGAAGGTAACTGGATCCAATGGCTAGTTACCATGCAACTGGCTGTGAGTCTCTAGGAACGTGAATATAATCAGTTTAATTTAGTGTTGAGGCTCAGCACATGTTTTAATGAAGCAGAAAACCACTGTGGTTAACTTGTGGATAACTGCGTATGTCGGAGAATGGGTGCCTATATTGGGGGCAGAGAGTGAATTCTGCTGCCTGAAATCCTGCTTGGTATGAATGCTTTCAACTTTTTGATTTAGTTTTATTTTTTTAATGTAAATCACATATATGGTTCAATGATCATATGGAAGGATGTATTCTTAGAAGTCCTATTTCTAATCCTACCCCCCCTTCTCACTCATCTTTTTAGGCAAGGATTTCCATTTATTTTATTGGTGTTTAAAACAAATATCTGAAAGTAATGTTTTATCTGCCATTCTCTATTTTGTATTTTGTTCCTTTAACTTTACAATATACACTGTCATTCAGGTCATCCTCAATCATAAAACTGTTCCTTGCCTTTTCCACAGTTCCAAATTACCGCCCTGGCGTGGCTGAACTGTAGTTTATTGAATGGTACCTCAGTGGTTTAATATTTGAATTACCTTAGCTGTCTGTCATTGTGACAAAACACAGGAGGCAGTAAACTTAAAAAGAGGAAAGATTTGTTTCAGCTCACCTTCCAAGGTTTGGATAAATTATCAAGGGGCTTCTTTGCTTTTGAGCTGATGTTGAGACAACATCTTATTGGTTTGAGTATGTGGTGGAGAGACCAGCTCACTTCACAGGCAAAACCCCCAAGCGGGAGATGGGGGTCTGACTCTCACAGAACCTTCACAAATGCGTACCCAATGATGTAAGGCCTTTCACCGTCTCTTAGGGAATCCACCCCTGCCCAAACAGCGGAAGGCCTCTTTAGGAAACCTAAGAACCAATTTATTAAAAATTGTTAGCATATCTTTTTCCAAATTATGTGTTCAGGTATTTTTTTTTTCCTTTTTAGCTACTGTGGGGATCCACAGTTGTGGGCCTGTCCCACCTTGACTGAAGGCCAGAGATTTTGAGCTTGTTTTTGCTCTCTCAAAGTTGTTGATGGCAGATGTGGCTACAAATGAATGATTCTGACCTAGGGTGTGGTTAATTAGTATTTGGGATGTGGAGGTGGTATGGGGAACTCAAGTCTATTCCTTATATCATGTTAATGAAGTCTGTAGTCTCCCCGCTCCGTTTATGGAATGAAGTATATAAGCCTGTGGAAAATGAATGAGGCGGATTCAGGATTCACTGTCTGTCCCTCCTGATGCTGTTCTGTGTCTGTCTCTCTTATTTCTCTTATACTGCTGTTTCTTTTGCTTAATTAATTCTAATCCCCACACACCCTGAAACGTACAAGTTTTGTTGAAGCTGGGATTCAATAAGCTACATGGCAACTGATTTTATTTTATTAACAAAAGCTATTTAAACAAGTATGTTAGAAGCATAAAGTTGTACATATTAATGAGGTAATAAGATATTTTTCAATCTATGCATATATTGTGTGGCATTCAAATTAGGCTAGGGCCAAATACACCCATGTCGGAAAACAGTTATTTCTCTAGGGTACAAAGTTTCCAAATTCCCTTTAGCATTCAAAACAGACGTGCTGAGATACTCAGCGTACATATATCAAATCAATGTACTGATATATGCTTATGTTTAATGCGTGCAATGAGTATGGACATGTGCAAATACCCATGGAGCTTACTATCATCACAATTAACACAATAAATTGAATGTCGCCCCAAGTTTCCCAATGTCTTGTTGTTTTATTTAGCATTACTCTGCTTACAGTGTGAGAACACTTCACATGAGTTCTCCATTGTAACTGTCAGCCAACTCTGAAGCACAAGGTGCTGGTACCTCTTTGAACTAATGATCGTATTTCTTTCAGATCTAGGCTCAGAAATAAGATGCTGGGCCACACGGAAGTTCTATCTTTAAGCTTTTGAGAATCCAGAAACACTACACACTGTCGGCAAGAACCAAGAGTAAATGCCACGGCAGCCACAGGAAGAGGTATGAGGGGGTCCTGCTACGTCCGTTTGTTGTATCAGGGTTGTGGTGGGGTTTCTTATTATTATTTTAAAGGACTTAATAATAACTTTGGCAAGTTTGTATTTTCTTTTTCTGATAATTTTTCTATGCAAAATGCTCTATCTTAAATTTCTGTAGCTGGATTGATCCAATAGTCTTTATATGTCCAGACTATTTCCTGTCCCCAGGCCCTAGAACTGTATTTTCAGTGTGTTGTGCACATGGGTTGCTTCTGTGTTGGCAGAACTCGTCTGCTCTCATGTTCCGTGTTAGTGTTTCCTAGATGTTCCTGAATAGGAAACTCCATGACAACCTTAGGATCAATTTGTGTAGCTTTAGAAAAAAGTAAATTTCCTGGATTTCAGTCAAGGCCTCATTAAATTCATATATTATGTTGGGGCAACCTGATGGGTTTGTGACATTGAGTTATTTTGGTAAAATACTGAAACCCTTCCCATTTGTTGTGACCTGATTTTGCCTTGTGAGGGCAGAGGGGAGAATGTTGAGCATTTCTTGATATTTTTTTTAAAAATGAAATTGTAGACAAATTGAAATGAACAAAACAGAAATGGTCTATTCTTTTATTATATTGTCATATAGCTTAAAGCTTACACATAGGAAGGTTATTAGTTTTTTATTCTAATTCTACATGTTTCTAGCTTACCATTCTCTACTGCTTTTTAAAAAATCAGTTTGCCATCTATTCTCTTGGCTTTATTGAGGACACTATCTTATCTGCTGCATTAGAAGACACAGTGCTACTTCTTCCCAGTTTCTGGCCTCTGACTGTCACAGATTTTATATTTATTTAAATACATTTCTGGTTTGTGGTGTGTGTCCTTAGTCTCCCTCTGCCTCTGCACCCCCTACTGCTGCTCCTACCAAGCTCCATTCTTAGAAGTCACTGGTCAGGTTCTTCCAGACACTGAGATTCAGGGTCCAGCCAAAGGTAGAAGAGACCTTGGCACAACCTGAGCAGCCTCTGCTGCCCTCCCATCATTGGGTAGATCCTATTCCTCATGGAAGACTCCACAGTTCAGGAAGTTGCGAGGGGTTACTACTGTACATTCAAGTAAGACTGAAAAAAAAGAAAAAGAAAGAAAAACCCAGTTAGTCACTGTGCCCTTTTGGAGACAAATCTCCTAAAGCAGAGAAGGTATCCCAAATGGAAAGCAGAGAGGTCAAATGGAAATGGTAAATCCAAAGGAGCAAAACCAGATAATACACTGTGCAGTCAAAGATAAGATGAAAACGAGGCTGGGCCAGTATTGCAACAGGTGTAGTGTGTTGTAATTAGGGGAGAGGTGTGTGGGTTGTATGTTCCCAGCACCCAGCTTCCAGCCCCCAGCTGCTGGCCTGCTCAGCCGCTGGTTGCTTGCCCAAAATAACCACATGAGACTGTATTCATTTAAATACTGCCTTGCCCATTATCTCTAGCCTCTTCCCAGCTAGCCATCACCTCATAAACTAACCCATTATAAAAGTCTGTATGTCACCACGAGGTGGGTGACTTACCGGACAGTTCTACGGTACTTCCCTCTGTGGCAGGGGCCTCATGGCAACTGGCTCACTTCCTTTCTTCTCCTCAGAACTTCCGTTCTGTCTACTCCGCCCACCTAAGGGCTGACCTATCTTATAAGCCAGGCAGCTCTTAATTCAACCACTAAGAGTAATGCAAAGTACAGGAGACCACTCCCACATCAGCAGTGCATAATACAATTTCACTATTCATAGGCAGCTGGCTGTGGTTTAATTTTTATGAGCCGTTGAGATGAGACTAGCGTGAGTTTATGGGTCTGATTATGTGTCTCAGGATCAAGCAGGTACTAGTTACAATGCAAGTTTTTAATTCTGATAGCACAAGGGGTCTAGAAAACTGTTCTGGATTATTTGTTGAGATGATCAAAGACCTAGTACTTACCCTTTTGGTCACCATCCTCTACAACATTCTATAGCAAAGAAATGTTCTCAAATCTGTGTTGCCCAGAAAAGCAGCCCCTAGTCTCAGTGCTAACTGAGATAAAGTTAATTTCTAATTTATTAGGGTTCTTTTCTAATTCATTAATTATTGTTTTGTTAATTGTGTAAGGGGGTATAGGGAAATAATTCACTAGTTTAATTCTAATTAATTTAAATAGTTAAAGTGGTCGGTGTTTGCACTATTGGACAGTGTGTTTCTAGGACTTTGTATTTTCAATTTGCAAAGAGTTCAAGTGCCTGGCTGAGGTCATCCATGAGTTCATATCTGTGCCTTCCAATGACACACATACCATCACTTCTATAAACCCACTTACAATAGACATAATCAAATATGATATTATAATGGTTTATAAAGAAATGGGATCATTTGTATTTTATAAAGCCCTCTCCCAGTTTATGTTCTAGTGATGTGTGAATAGTTATCCACACATTAGTAAAGTAAAGGAAATGGAAAATAACAGAATACCTTCTCCAAAGTCATGACCATCTTTAATTCCAAATGTGTCAGCGCTGACACTCTATACAGACTTTGGAAGGGAGAATAGGATCTGCTGCAGATCTTGGCTAAAGAGCAGAGTCTGACTCCAGGCTCTGACCTGGCTCACCCCCTACAACATCCTCAGCCCCCAGCGGAAAGCTGGGCAATGACTTTACTGTGTACGTCAAGCAGTGTGTCGTGTGTTAGATTACTGAAAGGAACAATGAATTACCTTACAGCTGGGCACAGTGTCAGCTTTCCACAGGTCATCCTCCCAGAAGCTGGCAGAACTACACGGATAGAGACAATTTCTTTTTCTAATTTCAGTTTTAACTGGCTCACAATTCCATGTTGATGCAGCCATTTTCACCCTGGCCCCTACACCTGGCTTTCCGTGGCGGAAATGGAGCCCAATGACAGAACTGGCATGATGTGTGCTTCTGTTGTGCTCCTGTTCATGTGCCTGGCACTGGTTCCCCAACTGTTTCACCCTGAGAGGAATGTGGCTCCTCTAAGGACTGGAGGTATTTTTCAGCGGTGTTCCTACCCCTTTAAATCCTTATTCTTCCTGCTGGCTTACCTCAAGTGCTAAGACAGGTTCTATGGCATAGGCCCGCCAGCTAAGGGAGGGTTGCATGCAGTAGGTAGTTGGCAGAGGAATGGTTGCTTTCCATCAAGAAGAAGCAGGGAGTCTAAGGGGATTGAATCATCAACTTTGGTAGCACCCAAAGCCTTGGGTATTGGCGTGTGGTGATGGGGTACTGACATTGGCACTCAAGGTAAAAAGGTCAGAAGTCCATCCATAGCATGTGTGTGTTGAGGAATCATTCTGCATGCTTAAATGATTGTCTTAGTTAGGGTTTCTGTTGCTCGGATGAAACACCATGACCAAAGCAACTTGGAAAGGAACGGGTTTATTTGGCTTACACTTCCATATCCCTGTTCATCATCAAAGGAAGTCAGGACCAGAGCTCAAACAGGACAGGAACCCGAAGGAGGAGCTGATGTAGAGGTCATGGAGGGGTGCTCTTTCTTGGCTGGCTCCACATGGAGTACTCAGCTTGCTTTCTTATAGAACCTAGAACCACCATCTCAGAGCGGTACCCATCCACAAAGGGCTAGACCCTCCTGCATCAGCCAGTAATTAAGAAAATGCCTTACAGTCCTGTGTACAACCCAATCGTGTGGAGGCATTTTCCCAATTGAGGTTTTCTTCTCTCAGATGACCCCAGCATGTGTCAGGTTGACTCAAAACTATCCAGCTCAATGATACTATAAAATAGAAGGTTATCAGACATGGTTAGAGGGCTACTGCTGATGGCTTGGAAAGTGAAAGTCCTGTGTAACCTTATATGCTAAAGACACTCAACATCATTGCAGGAAGGAAATATAGACTGGAAGCTGTGCCTCCAGAACCATAGCTTCATTCTTACTGCAAGGCAAGGGAGAGTGGAAACTCTTTAAGCCAGTTTCATCGCCAGTGCTGGTCATCATTTGTTCTCCAGAATTACGCGTGTCCGTCTCTCTCTAAAATACCAATTCCTGCTTTTTATATTCCATTTACTAACCCCAGAAGCTGTGAAGATCTTCTCCAGGTGCAGTTCTTTTCCCATAGAGTGAAGCTCTTCCCCTTTAACAATTTGGAACTTGGAACTTATGACACTCAGGTGCTCACACCTTTTAGGCAGTGTGATGCCCCCAAGGGGGGCTTGTTTGTACAAAGCCAGCTCTCATAGTCTCTCTAATTTTTTCTTTTTGTTTTGGAGACAGGGACTAATGTAGCCTAGGCTGAACTTACCTTGCTGTATATACCACACCTGGCCTTAAGTTCCTGATCTTTCTGTGTCCATCTTCCAAATGCTGAAATCACAGATATTCACTACCATGTTTTTTTCTTTTAATGTGTTGACTAAGGAGGTATGTTTTTTTCTCTTAAGGCTCCTTTTGAAATTTTGTTCCAGTGATCTTTGGAATTGCCTACTTTTCTTCTTTGCCTTCATTTAAAAATTTTTGCTTTAATTCTAGCTCTGCAATCATTGAAAGAATTATTGCTTAAGTTCGGAGATCTCCAGTTTCTCTCCATTATTGATTTTAAATCAACAAATGTTTGTGATAATGTAACATGTGCAAAATGATAGTGGTTGGGGTTTCAGCATGTGAGGGCTCCTATGAAGATGTATAGCAAACTCAAGCTAAAGTGAATATGGGGATCTAGTACAGGCCTTTAACCTACTTTGTAATTCTAGCATTTTCATAGCTTCTCGGGTCTTTGCAGACTTTTCTAGTATGCATTAGAATATACCATACATGCCGTGTGTGAGAATGCATGTCACACTGTATGTTGAGGAGAACATTCAGGAAAGGTTGGAGTCATGGTTTATCTCACTCATGTTTCTGATTTCCTGTTCTGATTTCAGTGGTAAAATGAATGGCAGGCTACCCATAGTATAAAAATACAATGTAGTTATTTATAATGAATGTGAGTATATATTTAGTTACATTAAAATGCACATGCTTCACTGTTGATTGATTGTAAATGTTTCTAAAATTTGTAAAGTTACTATACTAATAGATATATGTAAAGTTACATCTTTATGCAAATATGTATTCATGCTTAGTAAATAACAAAATAATAGAATATTTTAACTAAATTGATGGTGGAAACACCAGGAATATGCAGCTTCAGGGAGGATTCAGAATTGTATTTGCTATTTTCCCCTTATATATGTATTTATTTGTTTTTGTTGTTGCTGCTGGTTTTGAGGATAGGCTGCCCCCTTTCAGTCTAAGTTGATCTATAGCTTGTTATGTAACCCACACTGATCTCAAGCTTATTGTCTCGGCCTTGTGAGTTCTGGGATCACCGGTTGTTCCCAGAGCTCTCTATATAATAAACTTGCATTTCTGTGTGATACAAGCAGGAAGGAGACTTGATGCTTGCTATAGGTCACCCGGGACTGCGGCAGAGACTCATTCAGTATCTTCTCATATTCATCTCTGCGTCCTCGAGACCTTCATGCCAGAACAGGAAATACATAAACTCCATTGAAAAGAGATTTATTTTATGTGTATGAATATTCTGTCTCTATGCAGGTATTCTATATGTATCACATGCATACCCGGTGTCAACAGAGATCTAAAGAGGTCATTGGATTCTCTAGAATTTGAGTTCTGATAGTTGTGAGCTGCTGTGTGGCTGCTGGGAATCGAACCTAGGTCCTCGGTAGAAGCAGCGAGAGCTCAAGCCTGCCGAGCCGTCTCTCTAGTCCATATGTTAATATTTTAGAAGCCCGATTTTCTTTAATGGATCAATAATCACTTTTAGTATTTTTCTTTCCTCTTGAGCTGTCTTAAATTTTTAAAAATTTATTTATTCATTTAGTGTGGAGTTGGGGAGTGTGTGCCATAGCACATGTGTGGGGGCCAGAGGCAAACTTTCCTTCCACCGTGTAGATGTCAGGAATCGAACTGGGGGCTTCAAGCTTGGCAGTAGGAGCCTTAAACTGCTGAGCCATATCACAGGATCAGCCCTAAATTGAAATTCAAGGAGCACCCAGAACTCTTTTTAACTGCAATATGTGAGAAAAGAAAAGTAAGCAAGCAAGCTAGCAAACAAACAAAAAATACAATCAGTACAGCATGACAGGGCAAGACAAGGAAATGTCACTGAGGCTTTTCTTTCAAGACTTGGCTAAGAGATGATTGCAGCGTCTCCTCAGCTCCCAGCTGAGCTTTCCATTCCAGTAAAATCCATTTTTGCAGCATTCCCAGATGACCAAAAGGCTCTCCCTAAGCCGGGAAACACTTGTCACAACAGCAGTAATGGTCTTGGGAGACACGAGACTTATCTCCCCCCCAAGACAGTATTCCTGGTTTGTACAAATTTGTGCTTTTCAGTGAATAATGTTCTTTAAATGTCACCTTGCTTCCATCCAGTCTAGCCTGTATTGGGGTGTTCAGGGGCTTCCAAGAAGCACAGGCAGATTGATGGCTTGCTGAAAGCTCCCCCATTGTCTCACACTGTAAATTTCTTCCCTGAGTAATCTCTTGGGTCCTGGATGCAAAGCTTTAGTCTCTCTCTCTCTCTCTCTCTCTCTCTCTCTCTCTCTCTCTCTCTCTCTCTCTCTCTCTCTCTCTCTCTCTGTGTGCTATGAAATAAAATTGCAGACAATGTGTGATCTAAAGTCTCCTCCTCTCTGCTCACACTCCTAATCTCCAAAATGTGACCTCAGAGCTCATAGCTTATTTAATTTAGCAAAGCCCGATTTAAATGGCCTTTATTGATAAGGAAAGGAGAGTAAAAGAGATTAGTGTGTTTCAACAATGATGGCGGGAACAAAGAGGGAGGGAGCCTTTGAGTTTTGTGGTGTCAGGAAAGACTTCGCTCAAACAATTCACATCACAAATAAAATGTAAGTTTCTTGTCTTCTAAGAGACTACCTTATTTTGCTCCTTCTTTAAAAGCATTTTCTCTCATTTTTTAATATAAAAAAATCCTAAGACTATTGCAGATTTTTTAAAATGTGTGCGTGTAATAATCCTTTTCTCTAGAGCAATTAAATTTAATCAAACCAAATACATATTAATATATGTTCATCCATGTACACACATACATACATATGTATGACATACACTACATCCACTTATGAAACTGTCGAAAAACAAACTCAATAAGTCCAGGGTATTTA
>JAQHUG010000275.1:1957362-1976159 GCA_028555095.1 Dicrostonyx torquatus | reverse complement strand
CCACACCTCTCCCTCAACGTGGACACCTAGCTCTCCTCTTCCCCATGTTGCCCCGTGCCCACGGGAAGTAGCCAGATTTGAGTCTATGCCCTTTTTTCCAAAAAGAGCCTAAATGTTTGTCATAATTATCCCTTCCATTTCTGTCACCCGTATATCCAAAGAGTCTGGAATGTCAAGTTGGGAGCATAGACCTCAGCCCCTTGCATCTATCCCAGCCTCCAGGCTGAGCGTTTGTATTAGTCTGGACTCCAAATCCCAGGATGCCAGGTCCTGACCCCTCCCACAGAGTATTTAAATGAACTCCCAAAAGAGGAACACATGGTCTCTTTTCCTTCCTCCTGGTGGTGATTGCCTTAGTGCGACTTCCAGGTTCCTCCTCAGGACCACCGGAGAGAGCAGAACTCCCATTAAACCTGGATATTTCTTACTTTGGCTTGTTTTGACTTGTCTTGATTGGGATTTTGTGTCGTCAGAGAGCTTCATTAGGAAATATCCCTAACAAACAGTGCCTAGGGCAAAGACCTGTGTGGCTTGACTGGACCCTGGGTGTAGTGCATTGAAGTACATTCTTATGAATGTCCTCAGACAATAACTGGACTGGATGGAAGAGTCAAATGGTTAGCCTTCCCAGGGTAACCAAGTCTAGGATTGAGCTGATACCTTTTATGTCACAACTTGGTCTGGATCTCATTACTGAACTACCATTAGCCCAAAAGAGAATAGAAGACAAAGCAATATGCACCCACCCATAGTGATTCACAGGCTGAAATGAAAACTCCATCCAAAGCAGCAGAAGGCAAATGGTGTTCTTCTGTGGAGAACCAGCTCAGAGTCACACACAGCTGTATTCCCTCTACGGTGCCACAAGTGGCAACTGATTATGTGTGATTCATTTCTAAAATAACACATCCTTAACATCACGGGGTAGCACCAAGCTTTTCAACATGATAAAGCTATTCTTTGTCCTGAAAATAATGCTGCTGTCTGCCCACTCAGGAAATTAAGTCAGCAAAAGAATAGAACACAGTGTTCTTAATCAGCACCAAGATTTTCTTTGATAAATGGAGAAAGCAACAGGAATAATAAAAGTTCATAGCAATAATTGATATCAGGATTAAGTAACTTGGAAGTTACATCAATATCGGTTGGCTTATAAGTAAATGTAATGGTTGAAAGGACAACCTCTAGCCTCTCACAGGACTGAGCTTAAGTTCACAATTACCTTGTGACACCAGAAAGACATCTTTTACTTTCAAAAACTCATATAGTATTTTTCATAGCTGTTGTGCAATGCCAGTAAGATTTTGTAAGTAAATATCTCACTATAGTACTAGGCACATGGTATACACTTAATTCATAATTAAATTATTTAATTGAATTATATACTTATATTACATGATTAGAAAATTAAACACCAAGGTCTGAAAGATGTGGGTGTCCTATGGATTCCCCTGATCATCACCTTCATGGCCCTGATGGTTTCCATGTTGTTTTTTTGGATTTCAAATTAATAGAAAATATAAACAATAAATTCAAACATGATTTCTCTTTCCCTCTCTCTGCTTCTCTTTCTTATTTCCTTATGGCAAATGAAATATAGTCTATGAAAATTGTTTGATCAAAACACACTATCTCCAAAATGTACCATCTCTAATCACTTAGGGATCTGAAGTTCCACTTCAGATGGTTAATCGGTTGGGCCTGGCATTTTTAAGGTTTGGAAAGGACAAACACTGAATGTTTTCACTAGTATGCATAATCTAGACTCTTAAAAAATGTTGTATAACAGAAGGATTGCTATTTGGAAAGTTGAGAGGACCAGTGGGAAGGGACAAATCAGAGGACTGGAGATGGATATAATCAAAATACATTATGAACATGCATGAAAGTGTCATAGGGGTTAAACCTGAGATTGATACTGGGGCTCATATGACGGAATGAAGAAACTGACTCCTATGAGTTGTTCTTTACCTCCACACATGTACTAAGGCACTCTTAAACCTCTATGCATGCTTGTGCACACATACACATATTAGTGTGACAGCCAAGATTGGGATTTACACCCCACTTTTCCCCACCTATAAAAAGGAGCAAAATCCCACTGAGGGATAATGATGGTCTTAAGTTCTGCCTAGAAAAATTTCACCTATCTCACATCTGAATGGATTAAGGACTTCCACATATGATATCCTAACTCTAGTAGAAGAGAAAATAGGGAATATGTGTGAACTTCTGAATATTTCTGAAGAGGACGCCCATAGCACTAAGACTGACAGCTAATAAATGGGATCTCATAAAACTAAAAAGTTTCTACACAGGGGCATATTACCTAAGTGAACAGAAAGCCTAAATAATGGGGGAAAATCTTTACTAGCCAAGCATCTGACAGAGGGTTAGTATCTAGACTACGTAAGGAAACCAAGAAAGAAAAATAAAACAACAAAATAAATTTTCAATTAAAAATCATGCTCAACTAGGGCAGGTGGGAGAGCTGATCCTGTGGCTATAGAAACAGGAGAGCTATCTCCAATCTCTATCAGATGCAACACTCGGGAGAGCAGGCCCTGCACCTCACAAGGGCAGGACAATTGAGCCAACGCTGTTAGTGAAGGTCTGGGAGAGCCAGTCCTGAAATTGTGACCATGGGAGAGCTGTCCCCATTACCCATCTGTCTTGGGGTGACAGGGGTGACAGAAGTGCCCTCCCCATCAATGCTGGAGGCAGGTGGGAGAGATGCCCTGAGGTCATAAGAGCGGGAGAACTATCCCTGACTCCCATTAGCTCCAACACTTGGGAGAGCAGGCCCTGCACCTTGCAGGGTAGCACAATAGAAGCAACATGGTTAGCACAGGTGTAGGTGAGCCAGCTTCAGCATTGTGACCATGGGAGAGTTGTCCTCATTTCTCATCTGGTGGACCAACCCCACAGCTGTCCAGGCGCAGACCCAGGGTTATGTTTTGGTTTGCCCCAGTATCCACCCCATCTATAATCTGCTGGAGTATGTGAAGGAACCCAAAGTTGCAGAATCTCCATAACACAAGGTGCCAGCAGGATGTCCAGGAAGAGTCCTAGTGGGGGCTCAGCATTGAACGGTAGTGCAGACCAAAGGCCTCAAACCAGACCAATGACTCTACAACACACACTTTCAAGTATAGATATATGGACAGGGTATACAGTGGGTGTGACTTGTTGGGTTGCATTGAAGCTTTCATGATAAGATTTTTTAATTCCTCCCCTTAATTTTTTTTTTTATTTTTTTTTTTTTATTTTTTTTTCTCCTGAATTTTGTTTTATTTGGGGAAAGAGTACACACTGGTGGAGGGCAGATGCAAAGGGACTGGGAATGAATTGAATTATGATACATGGTGTGAAAAACACATACAATAAACAAATTTTATTAAAAAATAAATAAAAGAAAGAAAAGAAAAAATCTGACTCAAACTAGAGTTTTCAAAAGATGAAATAAAAATGGATGAGAGAAAGATGATATCATGAAACTTTCAGGTAAATGGATGGAACAAGAAAAAAAATCATCCTGAGTGAGGTATTCCACACCCAGTAAGAAAAATATGATCAGTGCTATATTAGACATCATCAGAGAATCTTCCTTCTACAGCAGGTGGGAACAAATACAGAAATCCACAGCCAAACATTATGCAAAGAGTGAGAGGCCTTGGAACACTCAGCCTCAAATGGGATGTCTCTATCAAACCCCTCCACTCAGGGCTCAAAGAGGAGGTAGAAAGAATGCAAGAGCCAGAGGGGATGTAGGGCACCAAGAAAGCAAGGTCCCCTAAATCAACATGAACAAAGCTCATATGAACTCACAGAGACTGAAGAAGCATGCATAAGGCCTTTGCAGGTCTCTGTACCAGATCTTCTGTATATCTATTATGGCTTCCAGTTTAGTGTCCTTATGGTCTTTTGAGTGTACAACTGAGTGGTTCTCTGATTCTTGTGCCTTCTCGACTCTTTTTCTTCAAACCAATAATGTCTTGTCAAACTCTGATGTGATAGTCTTTCCTTTTCTTATTATATTTTATTTTGTTTCTTTTGTAGTTATTTCTTTGAAGCCTGTTCTTTTTTTTTTAAGACATTTATTTATTATGTGTTCAGTGTTCCTTCTGCATGTACATCTGCATGCCAGAAGAGGACGCCAGATCTCATTACAGATGGTTGTGAACCACCATATGATTGTTGAGAATAGAACTCAGGATTTCTGGAAGAGCAGCAATTGCTCTTAACCATTGAGCCATCTCTCAAGCCCCTACCTCTTCTTTTCTAATGAGAGACAGAAAGGTAGTGGATCTGAATGGGAACAGAGGTGGGAAGGAACTAGGAGAAGTAGCAGGAGGGGAAACTATAATCAGGATGTATTATGTGACAAAAGAATCCAATTTCAATAAAGTGTGTGTGGGGGGCATTTAAAAAATATTCAGCATCATTGGTCACTGGGGAAATGCAATTCCAAACTTCTTTGAGATTTCATCTCACCCCAGTTAGAATGGCTAAGGTAAAAGGATAATGACAAGGGAAACACCTGTTCACTGGTGGTGGAAATTTAGACAAGTGCAGTCACTATGGATATCAGTGTAGCGGTCACTCAAAAAACTAAAAATAGATTTACTATATGATCCAGCTATACTACTCTTGTGCATATGCACAGAGGACTTCAAATCCTACTCTATCAATATCCAATAATCATTTTTGCTGTATTCATAATAGCCAGGAAATAAAAATCCTAGATAAAGAGATAAATGGATACTAAAAATGTGGTACATTTACACAGTGGAGGAATATTATTCAGCTGTCAAAAAAGAAATGAAATTATGTAATTGAGGGTAAATGCATGGAACTGGAAACAATCATCCTGAATGAAGCAATAAACCAGACCCAGGAAGACAAATGTCACATGTTTTCTTTCATCTGTAGATGTTAGCTTTGAAACTCCAGTTATTCTAACATAATCTTTTAGTCCCAAGAGAACTCGATGAACATGACCCCTCATGGCTATCTGGGTGTCAAGACCCTTCACTGTGAAAGACTGCTAGTCAAACAATCTCATATTGTTTCAGTGTATGCAATGAGAAGGTTCTTGAAAAGCACAATTAAGTTTTAAGGTAATATTTCAATGTGGCTTGATGTTATCTCTCAAAGTTCCTGTTTCACGGTAGTTTTAAGTACTTTCAATAGGCCATCCTTTGTCTGAGTTTGAGCTTATTAAACAATCAATTAACACACATAACACACTTGAAAATCTACCACCCTTGAATGGAGGAAAGGGGGGCTCCAACATTGGTAGTGCAGTTACGACAAAAGCAATACCAGTGTTTTATTTTTGTAGATAATGCCTTCCCCGATCAATTCTGCTGATGTGTCTTGATTAGAATGTAGACTCCAGTCCGGACTCTGATGTACACCATGAGATTAAAACTATACTTTTATCTGCATGAAATAATAAATCTCAGATGATATCACTATGAGCTTTTAGTGGGAAAATAGTAAATCGTAGGACACGGTGGTTGGATGGGGAGATGGTTCATCCATCAAGAGCACTTTCTGTTCTTGTAAAGACATGGTTTTAGTTCACAGTACTCCCATGGGGGATTACCATCTCCTGTAGCTCCAGTTCTGGGGGCTCTGGCCCACTCTTCTCACCTCCACGGGCTCACATGCACACACACAAATACATTCATACAAAGAAAATAAATAAATTTTAAAAACAGATTTATTTTTGAGAAAGCAGGATCAGCTTTTGATGATTTTCTGCCAATCAAAACTTTAGATAAACATTATCTTTCTGGGTCTGGGATACCTCACTCAGAATAATGGGAATTAGTTTGACAATTGCATAAAATATGCCCTCATCTTCAGTCAACAGTCATTCAGACACTTTCCTCAATATGGAATTTATTGACTCTGTTAGATGTCATTAATACATTCCCAAAGACAGCAGCAGTGGTTTTGTATCTTAATTATTATTAGTTACAGCCACAATGACACTATAAATGCTTTCCCAGGTGACAGAGGGAAAGGACAAACTAAAACACTAAAGGATAAGAAGTTCCTTGAGTCCTTTATTTCCCCCTACACATGGTTTCCATCCCTTCAGAACACATTCCCCATAATACAAGTGCACTCCAGCGCGGAACCACGACAGCTCAAAGCAGCAAAGTTAGTAATAATCATTTCAAAAACCAGTATGATTGGAAACCATCAGCTGCGAATCAAATTTGCTCTGCAGTGCTGTGTGTGTGTGTCTTTAGAAAGCTGTCGCCAATTGACTTGCTTGTCAGTAGCCATTTTCCTCTGGTTAGCAGATGCCACCATGACAGATCAGTGCCTGCAGGGAAGAGGTTGGTGCTCTAGTGTTATACCTGTTAGTCAGATCTGCCCCCTCAAGAAATCGCAGCCTGAATAGAAGACAAGAGGTGAGTCATATTCCTGCGTGGTCCTCAACAATCTCACTTCAGCTTTGGGGTTGGAAAGACTTTATTATTCTAAAGTTAAAGGCAAAATCTTTGATTCTGAATTGTGATACTTCAAAGCCCTGCAAACAAGATCTACAAATTTGTATCATATATGGTGATCTTTTATGTTCTAATTAGTTAAAATAACTGCTTAAATTTCATAGTCTATTTGCTTTAAATGTAAGGCTGCAATTTGTCTGCATCTTCAGCCCTGGGATAGAAATTAAGACTTAACGATTTGGCTTTAAAATAAACTAAAACACCCAGGCTACAAGCACCAGGGCATTGTTATGTATAAAAATATTTAGGCCATGAGAGGACAATGACAATCCAAAGAAGAAACCAGGGCATTGGAAAACAGCCCTCAGATAATGACAGCTCATTAGTCCATTGAAATCATCTGGGTTTTTTAAAAAAATGGTCTCAAACAGAAACTAGGCCACTTGATCAGTAGCGAAAGACCAGATCCTTCCACAGACAGATGTTCTGGAGAGTAAAACTCTGGCTAGTTCCTTGATTTATAAGCAAGGTAAATGGATGGCAGAGTGGGACAAGTCATCTCAACTTTGGAGAAGATACATAGAGAAAAATTTGGTCTTTGAGCTAGCCAGGACTGAAATCACAGTAGACCATAGGGCCAACAAATGCACTATGTGTGTGGACAGAACACGCCTTCCCCTTCACTACCTAGGCAGTACACGATTCCCCAAATGCTTTGGCTTCTTTTTGAGAGATGTCTCCTATATTTTGAGTCTTTGGTGGGAGGTAAGTTTCTGTGTATGCACTTACACATGGACGTTTAGGGTTTGACACCCTTCCTTATACTTTGATGGACTGGGCATGCAGCCTAACCTTGAAGTACTGGGTGTTTTGTTTCAGGACTTTGAAACTTGAAAACATGAAGACCAGGCAGAAGGAATGCTAGACAGAATTCTTTATGGAGAAATAAACACATAGGCTTTTGTTTGTCTTTTTGTGTTTTTCTGAGATAACCACAGGTTTCTAGATCTTAGCCTTTTGATGCTCTCAATTCTTCCAACTTTTGAATTCCTTTAAAAATAATTTCCCTTTTGCTTAAGGACACATTTCTGTTACTTGCCTGTGTAATCACACAAATGTTTCACTGTGGACGTTAAACACAGATCGTCTGCAGAGATAAGTCTCTGCAAGAAATTGCAAGTTTCCCTATAGAATGGGTGCCATTGATGATACTTTAAGAATGAAAACACTTTGGAAGTATTCCAACACTGTTAGTATTCACATCCCTCTGATGCCTGACAGCTAGTTTTCCCAAGATAGAATAGTGCACAGAAAATGTAAAGATTGCCTATAGTCTCGTCCCTGTAGGGTTGGAAATAAAAGTCTACCTTTGTCATTCCCCAACACACACTCAAAAAGCACATAACTATACAAAAATTATATTTCAGTCTTAACATTTATTGCTAAAATGTAGTGCTTTTAGTTTTTGCTGTCATCATTTTAACTGTATGCATTTATGGAATACGCTGTAATAATTTGATACACATATGTGTGTGTGCTTATCAAATCTGGGTAGTTATATTTCAAACTCCTTCAATCATTAGTTTTTTTACTGATATGTAATACTACACATATTTCGATGCATGCATATGATGAGTATGGAACCAATTGGAATGGTGGTTTTAATCTCACCATTATTTTATGATTGGAGACTTTGACCCCTTTTCTTCTAGTTGCTCTAGACACAGAACATATTATTAAAACAATATTTATTAGTCATACTGTTCTATAGGACACTATGACTTATTACTTCTATCTATCTTTGGGTGTCACACTATCTAAATCCATATTGATCTTTGCTAATATTTTTCTTTTAAAAATATATTTCCTATTTATTATTTGATAATTTTTTACATACACACAAATGTATTTTGGTCATATCCACCATCCTCCCTTTTTTCTCCTCTAATTTCTTCCCAATACCACTCACATCCTTTCCCAAACTCTTGTCCTCTTTTCTTTGTTGTTTGTATCCATTAAGTTCAATTTGAGGTCTCCATATGTTCTTGGGCATAGGAGTGTCCATTAGAATACAGGCAACTTACTCTGTATGTGAGTGAGTGTGTGTGTGTGTGTGTGTGTGTGTGTACCACACCCCTGAAGACAAATGATCCTCCCTTTCCCACTGGTGTGCAACCTCATGATCCTCTCTCTCATTCATTCTGGAAGGTTAATTAGTTTGAAGCTATCCTGTGGGCAACCACAACTGTTGTGAGTTCGTGGATACAGCATCTGTGCAACATCTGGGAGACACTGTTTCACAGAAGTACTTCCCAACCTCTGAGTTGACATCCTTTCTGCCTCCTCTTCTGTCCTGTTCCCTGAGACTTTTGGGGTGTATGTTATATGTGTCTTTCTTAGGGGTGAGCACTCAACAATCAATTATTCCCTGTATTTTAACCAGTTGTGAGTCGTGAGTCTCTGTATTAACCACAGCTCTCAAAAAAAGCCTATCTGATGGGGTTCAAGTGCTATGCTAACACCTGAACACATAAAAGGTAAGTATTTAGGAGGATATTTGATACTATGTCCATTTAGCAAAATAAAATGTTGGGTTCACTGGGGTCTTTGACCTCCCTAGCCACAGGTTCTTAGTCAGGTTTACAGTAGCAGGTTTGAATTTCATCTTGTGGAGTGAACCTTAAGCCTAACCAGGAAGTGGTTGGTTATGCAGAAACCATCTTTGCCATTATCTTTTTATTCAGATACTTACATAAAAGTGGGGCAGAATCAATTAGGAGGATACATAAAATATTGTGAGAGACTAGAAGTCATGCATTAGGGGCTGTTTCCTGAAGCTCTATTCCCCTTTGGGACACATTCTGAGCACTGGTGTTGACTAAACCACCTTCAGTTCTCTGCTCTACGAGGAGGCCTGCTAGGCTGCTGGGCAGCTGTGTTCCATAAATTCTTTTCTTTAGATGATGAATGGAAATGTAGGTTCCTTTAGATTGTCCTTCCCCTGTCCTTCCAGAGACTTCCAGCAGAAGGAGTGGCCCAGATTAAAGGTGTGTGTTTTAGAGTCTCAAGATCCAATCTGAAGGCATGTTGTCTTCAAGATCCAGATCTCAAGTGTGCACAACGTTTCTGGACTGTAGTTACCTCCAGATAGGTTGTCAAGCTGACAACCAAGAACGGCCATCACAAGGAGTCAAGAGCTGTCCGGCTAACAAATTGTATTTGTTGAATAAAATTTTCTGCTGAAAATTTCAACACAGCAGTGTTCTCTGCACCATCCCTTTTGATGTTAGAATGGCTTTGCTTTGTAGAATGTCTCTTTGCAATACTTTTTTTTTTTTAACCATGGTAACGCTTCAAGATTCTAGTCTTCAGGGTTTTAATAACTTCCCTCCCAGAGTAAATGGTAACATGGGCGCCATTACTTTAAGCTTCTCTATAACCTCCGAGTAGTTGAAAGGGAATGGCTGCCTTCAGATTTGATTGTTGCATGCTATTATTTCCTTTCTTGGCTTTGCTGTTCTATAGTACTCAAGACATTTCTTTCTTACATTTCTTTCATGGAAAATAAGATAATGATATAAACTCTGAAGATGAACAATGGATTTACTGTGAGAGGAGAAGCTGAACTCTGCCTCTGGCCCTTACTGTAGAGGCTTGACAACTATACTTTGATGCTCTGCATTTCCATTTCATCTTGAAGATGGAGAGTGCAGTTCCTGCCTGACAGATAAGACCGTTGTGTGAACAAACATTAGTGCAATGTTGAAGGTGAAAAGCGTGGAAAGAAGACAGCACAAACACTTATTTTGTGGCTTTATTATTGTGAACTAGTTATCTTCCAAGGGTTTGTTTTTCAGTTATCTGTTTGGAACTCAAAAGACATCGCTTCATCAAAAATGTACTGTGGAGCAGAGAGTCGCAAATTATTCAAGTGATGGAACGCTTGGAAGGCATCATGCTCATGATACCATGAAATACTGATATCTTAGATCATTATAGGAAATAGTGGTGCTTAACTAATGGGAATATGTGTTGAGGAATGAATTTAATATCAAATCATAAATAAGAGCATATGCATTCATGAAAATAGTTTCCATTTGTATTATGCCCACTGTTCATCTGTTATTTCATTATCTTTTAGCTTGACTTGCAGGTGAAAACAATGGTAGGTAACATTAAAAAATATTAATGGAGGAATATATCAAGAATATAGTTCAAACAAGGTCATCAACCAGACCCAGAAATTAATGCAGTCTCCATCAGGGTGTTTGCACAATTATGACTCACTCAGGAATCTCCAACTACTGGTCTCAAAATACTAAGACCTGACACCATGAAGTGGCATCTTAACCCTCAGTGACTGCTCCTTTTACCAGGTTAGAACTTTGAGCAAACAGAACTTCCTTTATGGGTGCGGTTTTATTTTTTAAAGTCACTATTTGCATGACAAAGATTACACAACTGGAAATTATGTACCCAGTACTACCCTGGCCCCACCCCACCCAGAATTGTGCCTTGGCTGATCTGGATTGTGTGTGGCCACAAATTACATCATTGTGAATTGCACACAAAGAACCATATTATAAAAATATATCTCTCCGATTGAGTCCTGTCCTCGGAGCCCATTGCTCTCTCCTATAGGCCCCACCCTCATAGCTGCTGTCCAGCCTGCTGTGTACTCACACTGGGCTCAACAAGCTTTTCTTCTTATTCTGGTCGAAGGGGTGAATTGAATCACTGCCTACCAAACTTCTGCCTGCTACTGTGGCAGGCTAGCTGTACCCACAGAGGTTTGCTCTAAAAAGTTAGGTAGTAACAGTGCACGTCTTTGATAAGTGCGGTGGTTTTCGATTAGAAGTGATGTTTTCCGAAATGCCCCTGAAGATAAATTCAAATAACCTTTATGGATGCTTTTAGGATTAAAGAAAAGCTGCTTATAAAGCCTTCCTTTACACAATAATGAAAAGTACTGTTGCCCTTGTGAACAGTAAAGGCTCAGCATAGTTAAGAATTATACATTGCTTCCATTTCCTTTCCTCCTGCGACTTTAGCTAAACTTGTATTGTGTCATGTATATTATATATACATATAATATATGATGTTTAATATGATAATAATTTGTTGAAATAACGAACTGAAACAGACTCAGGCATAAAATTAAGCCCTTGACTTAGACCGTTTGATCATCTACCTTGGCTCTTCTACTGAGACATACTGGTCAATTATTGATTTACAGAAGGGAAGAGTGAAATTGCTTTCCTTGGAAATGTTTCTGTTTCCATGGTTTGAACCTGAAGATTTCATCGAGCTTTACCTTCTCCAGGACTATTAGCCTTCATGGTATAACATATGATACACACGTGAAGGGCACCAAAGTCAGTGTCGGAAGAGTGACTTCTGATCCAAAGATAGACCCAGTGTACAATGACCCCAATTCTGTAGATTTGGTTTACTTGTCTTCATATAGGTGGCCAAGGCTTAGAAAAGTCTGTTATACCGAGCCAAGCCCATGCTCCACCTTCTGTAAGGGCCCGATTGCTAGGCTGAGAAGGCTTAGCTATCCTCCTGTCTACTGTCACTGAGCTCTGGAGTATATGTAATGATGTCCCAATCCCCTTAAGCAATCTATAGCATATGCTATTCATGAATTTACCCAATTATAATAGACACTGGGTGTTCACATTCTTAGTGTGAGATGGCCAGTCCCACTGATCAGGTTCAAACTGCAGAAACCCAGCTTGAATCAAGTAGTTCTGGAAGAACAGAGAACAAAAGAGGGGATAATGCAGACATGGTACACATCTCCATGGGAACTGTGCTAGCCAAAGTTTGTTTCTGAGGCTTTAGTGTGATAGACGGATGAAGGGTAGAGATGATGTGTTAACTGGTGTAAAATGATGGTGCAAGATATTTCACATCTATCAATCTGTGTCAGAACAATTAGGAGGGCTGTTGACTACTGTGGTTTTCAGTAGATGGAAATCATAATAGATTTTAAAGCTTTGTGTTGGGTTGGAGAGATGGCTCAGTGGTTAAGAGCACTGGCTGCTCTTGCAATAGATCAGATTTCACACCCCAGCACTCACACTGAGTGGCTCACATCCATCTTTAACTCCAGCTCCAGAGGATCAGTCACTTTCTTCTGGCTTTCATAGGCACCCTGTGTGCACACATGAGTGACACACACACACTGACACCCAATGAAAGTGTAAATGGCATAGTGAGAAGCCAAAAGGTAGATACCTGATACTGTTTGAAATTCTTCTCAGATTCCCTTTATTTGAAGAAATCTCCGTAGCCTGTGCTATGTGACTCTGAGCCACTGCTCACCAGTGTGGATGCAGCTTGCTTTCCCACCCAGTGACGTTACATTTGATTTTGTGACTTCAGTAGAACGTGAGGGGAAATGACGGTAGCATCTTGCCCAGACTGCAGTATTCTGTGATTTCTCACAGAATGATTGCATTGCTTCTGGTCAAAACGAGAATGAAGAGACTTGGAGAGCCAACGTGTACTCTTCCTAGGTCTTCCACCGTGCAGAGGCTGAAGCCAAAGCAAGGCTGTTCAGCCATCCCACAAACTCATGAGTAGAGAGAACAGATGCATAAAGCGCGCATTTGAGAATCGCTTGATAATGAGCCCCATTGTGGCCATAGCTAACGGAAACCCTTGGAAGACTTTATTTCCTTATATTGTAAGATGGGAAATAACCAATGATGAGTTGGATAATTGGTCTCTGCATTCTTCTTGCTCCCTCCCTCACTGAGCTTTGTCTTCATGCTTCTTCTTTCTCTCCTTTCCTTTCTCCTACACACACTTTTGGCAAGTCTTCCACGTGCTCAGGATTGTGCCTGTGCTGAGAAGGGTGATCCAGATTAGCCCTCATGGGACACGACAGTATGGTGAGCTTTGTGGAGAAATGTTTCTGACATGTGCATTCCTGGGCATCCAACAAACATAAGAAGCACTTGAATGTATTAAAAACAAACTTTAGTCAAGTTGGAATGAATTAGCTAAAAGTCTTCGAAAAATTGGTTAACAGCAACAAATCAGCAGTTGACTAAAGCCACACAGGAGAAGGATAATAGTACAATATGTGGCTTAGCTGGGTCTGGAACCTCAACAGTTCTGGTGCTGTAATCACTGGGAATCAATGCGGCTCCAAAAGTTAACTATTTCAGGGGAGATGGGACAAGTGATGAGGAACTAGGAAGACAGCTACAACTTTTTCTTTTATTGTAAGATAGATTTTAATAATTAACACAGAAGACTAAGAAAAATACCCATGCTATTATCTATCTTCAGGCTTTGGAATGGCAATTTGGTGAAATAGGTAAAGAACATGACCTTGAATGTTAGCAAAAATAATGGAAGAAGAATATGGGGAGGTGTTTCCCCATCACACATTTTAGCAGTGCTTGGCTTTAGAAATTGTGTCTGTATATTACTATTTATTTCAAAGCTGTCGTGCCCGAGATAAAACCCAGAGCCTTGCAAATGCCGGCAAGTCTCTGCTACTGAGGTACACCCCCAGCTTACTTCTTTCCAGTGGTTCTCAACCTTCCTAATGCTGAGACCCTTTAATACAGTTCCTCATGTTGCGGCAACCCCCAACCATAAAATTATTCCATTGCTACATCATAACTGTAAGTTTGTTACTGTTATGAGTCATATGCAAATATCTGACATGCGGGATATCCGATATGCAACCCCCGTGAAGGGGTCATTCAACCCCCAAAGGGCTCTTCACTCACACACTGAGAACTGCTACTTTTGTCTAGAAAGGGCGCATTTAAATAAGGAACCGCAAAAAGGTTGCCACGGTTCTAGCGGCACCGTACGCATACTGAATACGTGAGGGTAAACGGGTTTGCTGCCTGACGATCTGGATCTCCCTGCTCATGTCTCACAGTGTGGGAGTTTGGAAAGGCAAGCAAGATACCAGTGAGCTGGTGTCCAACGTGGATACTTACCAGAGAACTCGAGAACCTCGGCCAGTCGGGCCCTGAATCGCATCTGGCACTCCTGCGCCTGTCTCCTACCCCCTGCTTTCTCATCCGCACAGGGAATTTAGTGCAACTGTTCCCGGTTGCTGCCACCCACCCCTCATCCTCTTGATGCTGTGACACGTGTAAACCCTTCCTCGCTTCCTGTCGCTCTGTCGTCCCTGAAATAATTCAAGGCAACCCTTGTTGATGTTTTGGGTTTTAAAAATCTCCCTTCCTCAGGAAGCATATGGGCCCTATCAAAAATAACCAGTGTTGAGGAATGACTGGGCTCCGAGCGTCTTGCAGGGTCAGCTGTAGCCAACGTGACTTTGGCGCTCACAAAACCATAGCTTCTCGCTGTGGGCGGTGAATTGTACGAGCTGGGAAAAGTCTGGCAACTGTAAGGTTTGTAAACGTGCAGGGCACCAAGATTCAAAATCGAAAACATAACGAATCTAATGCTTTGCTGTCAGTGATGAGCCATGTTGCATTGCACGGCTCCACTTGCAGCCTGGCTTCTGAATTCATATGTGTGCTTTGCACCACGCATGTCTATACCTGCCAACCATACCTGCAACCTCAGCTTAGAGCTGAGACTGTCACGTTGTGACCTGCAGCGTTTTCACTGTATAGGAAAACAAAGACTTTTCAGCACTTTTATGCCACAGTTCCTCAGGATGTGTATTGGTCAGGGTTCTCTAGAGCAACGAGTCTCAACCTACGGGTCAAGACTGCTTTGGAGTTCTATCACAGGGGTCACATATTAGATACTCTGCCTATCATATATTTACATTAAGATTCATAACAATAGTGAAATTGCAGTTGGGAAGCAGCAACAGAAATATGTTTTATGATTGGGGGGGGTCACCACAGCATGAGGGACTGTATTAAAGGGCCACAGCTTTAGGAAGGTTGAGAATCACTGGCCTAGAGTAACAGGCAAAGAGCAAAACCTTCCTTCTTCCATACCCTCATATGGGTTTCCAGGAGAAGCTATAGCCCAGACTCAAGGTGTGTCTTCCTGTCTCAAGATCCAGAGTAAAGGCTTGTGTCTTCCTAACTCAAAGATCTGGATTAGAAGTGGGTCTACCTACTTCCAACTAAGCAAAAATCCCTCATGGGTGTGTCCTCCATCTTTGAATTTTAGTTAATTCCAAATGTAGACAAGTTGACTGCTACCAAGAATAGCTATCACAGGATGTAAAAATCAAATTAATGTATCTTTGGGCTATACTGGGTTCAGATGTTTGGTTTTAAATATTACTGAGTTGAGTATCATTAAAAAAATAACTCCATAGATTTTGGCTTGAGATTAGAAGAGAGTTTCCAACACTTTCTGAGATGGCCCTAAACATACTTCTTCCGTTTTGCAAAGCCATGTTCTCAACACAGATGATTACATAATCAAAATATTGACTGACTCTGGGAATCCTTGGAGATGCTCTGCATCCTGCACTGTCAAATGCTCAGCCAAGACATAATATTAAGTGAAAAACAAGCACTTTCATCTCATTAGTATGCAGAGATTGCTTTTATCTTCAGTAAGTGGTAAAACTTTTGATACCAAAAATTGTCTTAAATGTCTTTTCTTTTTTTCTTATTTTTGTGTTTTGAGACAGTCTATCTTTGTGTAGCCATGACTGTCCTAAAATTTGCTGTAGGGACTCAGCTGATCTCGAAATTGTAGTGGCATTCCCACCATACATGTATTGAGATTACACATGTATTTAATTGTGTCTCACTTAAACTAAAGCTTTGTAAAATCGGTAAATATTTGACTTTACACGTCTTCCTATATCTGTATACATGTGTGGTCCCATAAAAAAATGTCTCAGGTGAAAAGCAACTTCATGTGGAAAACCTTAAAGAAGCCTTCAGTCATCAGTAACAGAGCTAGGCTTGCTCTTCCCTCCGCTTCTGAGAGCTCCGTGCTTGCTCTGAAAATCCTTGAGCAGGTCATGTCACATCAGTCTTGGTTTTAGGGATGGAGGGAGTTGTTAGCATTCAGCACACACCACTTTGTGTGTGGCTCTAAGAACAAATCACCATGTATCTGAAGCCTCTGCTGTCTCTAATGATCCATGGCACAATCTCTTGCTTCCTTCAGATCTCTGCGAAATGTCACCTTGTTCGTGTGTCTCTTCCAGTGCACTTGGCTCACACTTCCAGCCCACTCTAAGCTTTCATTGCCTCACAGCCTGTTTTGTGCGCCCTCTCCCTCTCACGATCATTTAAATTCTCTCTTGGGTTAAGGATGCTCAGTGGCCCAGAGCTTGCTTAGAAGTGTGCAAGACCCTGGGTTCAATCCCTGTCACAACAAAAATCAATACATAAAATAAAATGCTTTCTCATTTGAGTTTATTGCTTGTCTTTTTATTCTAGAAAGAATATTTGTGAGAACAGGAAATTTTGAATCATAAGTGTTTGAGGTAGTACCTGGCTCACAGAAAATGTTTAATCAATATTTAGTGAATGAATAAAATAATAATGTTGAATAATAATACATACACTCCAGTGAATAGTTCAGCTTCTTAAGCTTTTTCTCAACAAATATAGACTTGAATATAAGAAATACTTTGTTTTTTCATGCAGAGTATATGCTTTCTGTTGTACTCTACAATCTCATTCTATTGAAAGTAACCTTAAAAATTCTAAGAACTTGTTAGTTTTAATTGGCACATAGTGACTGACTTATTTATGCATATAATGAATTTAAAATAATACTTTTTATCTCAGGTTCTCTGTAACAAGTAGGTGTCTAATATGTGTTTGTTCAGTGACAATTGTGGAAGACAAGCAATATGTTTTAGCAAAAAGTAGCCTCAATTTTCTCCCCATATTCAAATCAACCCACTGTGAGTGGAGGATTTTAGAAGCTGAGTATGATGGGTTTTTGAGGCGCAGAGGGAGGGAGCAGAGGCAGGGCAGATGACAGAGTAAGTCCTCTGGGCCCTGTTGTTTATCTGAAACCCTCACAATGGAATGATCTGATGAGGTTTGTGTTTTACAGAGAAATGTCTCTTATGAAAGTGACGAAGACTGATTAAAAAGTTTGAGCAATGGTTTCTTGGCCAATCATAAGGGGCACACTATAAGATAACGATGCTGGTTTCTAAATTGGATATTGGTAGTGGGATAAAGAGATGACTACACCAGCCTAAGTATTCATCAGGTTAACTCCATGTAATCTCCTTATGGGGTTGTGGTTCAGCTATTAAAAAAAATCTACTTGATAGTTCCTCTAAATTTGAAGCATAAATCATGCTATGAACCAAAAATTCCACACCTAGGAATCTATCCAAGAGAACTGAAAACACAGCCACACAAAAACCTGCATGGAAGTATTCATATTATCATCACTCACAATACAGTGAAGCAGAATAACACGAACGTCATTAAGATGGTTAAGTATGATATATTATATCTACACAATAAAATATAATTCAACTATTAAGAGAGAACAAAGAGCTGGTGGAGGCCATCGTGGCACTGAACCTTAGAACATTATATTAAAAGAAGTTAGCCACAAAAGACCACACACATGAGATCTCTAGAATATGTTAAACATTAGTTTGAGTGAGGTAGCCCAGACCCAGAAAGACAATTAGCACATGTACTCACTCATAGGTGGTTTTTAAACATAAAGCAAAGAAAACCAGCCTACAAACCACAATCCCAGAGAACTTAGACAACAATGAGGACACTAAGAGAGGCTGACATAGATCTAATCTACATGGGAAGTAGAAAAAGACAAGACCTCCTGAGTAAATTGGGAGCATGGGGACCTTGGGGGAGGTTTGGAGGGGGGAAGGGGAGAGACAAGGAGGGAAGCAGAGAAAAATGTAGAGCTCAATAAAAATCAATTAAAAAAAAAAGGCTGTGGAATCCATTATATGTTGGCCAGCTACTCTTGAACACTGGAGAAAACCGATCTTCCCTCTCTGAGTTGTGTAAGTGACACATCTGTTGTTAACCTTCCCCTACTGGTTAGATTTTGGTTTACTCATTTATTCAGTTTTTAAAAATTATAACAAAATAAAATATATTAAAATAAAACAAAAATATCACATTGAAGTAAGACAAGACAAGTCTGTTCATACAGTCAGGAATCCCATAAAAACAGAATTCTTAGATCTTTACCCCATTTTTCAATTGGGTTATTTGTTTCCTTGATATCTATTTTCTTGAGTTCTTTATCTATTTTGGATATTAGCTCTCTATTGGATGTGTACTTAGTAAAAATCTTTTCCCATTGTGTGTAGGCTGACACTTTGTTTGAATGATGGGGTCCTTTGCTGTACAGAAGCTTTATGGGTCCCATTTATTAATTGTTGATTTT
>JAQHUG010000275.1:1916753-1956072 GCA_028555095.1 Dicrostonyx torquatus | reverse complement strand
GCTAGACAGCCCTTAAAAGCTGGACATGCCCGCTCCACATTCTCTTCTCCACACAAGCTTTTCCAGGTCTGAGCACATTTCTCTCTTCCCATCTTAATAAACTCTTGAACTGGGTTCTGTTGCGTGTCTTGTGATCTGTTCTCACGCCTGATAATTTCAGTCACATGTGAAAGAAACTAAGTAAAATGTCATCTGTGTGTTTAGAAGCCTGGAAGACACATTCCAGGAATGGATACACAGCTCTTAGGCAGAAGATGCCAATTCCCATGACTCCCAATCTTACAAAGAGCACGAGCATTTTGAAGACGGTCATCATCAGTCACAAAGTCACAGCCTGCTTCTGACCCAATTCACTGATGTTTACATCAAGTCAGGGATGGAACAAAGTAGTTGAGCTCAGGCTTGTCTCCAGCTCTCCCCTCTTTGACTAAGTCTTCTTCCCACTATTCTTCAAAAATTTCCTTTTATCCTTAGCCACCATCATCACGTCTCCCAATGGGACCAGAGAGGTTTGAGTTACAAACTGAAAATACTGTTCCTATTTTAATATAGAAAAAAATAAACAACAAAAACCTCCTTTCATGGAGTAAGTTCATCCAAAAAAGCTAATTCAAAAGCTGATGCATGTACCTATGTGGGTACAAACTATTTCCTTCTGTGGGGTGATCTTTCTGTGTGTATTCCTTTCATTGGTTAATAATAAAAGCTGTTTGACCAACAGCCAGGCAGGATAAGGTTAGCTCAAACAGAACTCAGACAAGGAGAGGTAGAGTCAAGTGAGATACCAGCCTATAGCTGAACAAGCAGGACGTGTTAAAAATGGGATGACAGGCCTTGAGCCACGTGGCAAAACATAGATAGAATATGGGTTAAAAGTAAGAGTTAGCTAGTAGTAAGCCTGAGCTATTGATTGAGCATTAATAACTAATATAAGTCTCTGAGTGATTATTTGGAAACAGCAATGGGAGAACAGAGAAACCTCCATTTATGTACTTGATGCTTATCTTAAAGGCAATAATACCCAGTATCAGTGTTAATATTGCTCACAATGAATGCTAGTGTGTGCACCATTGGGAAAGTGGGATATAAGAAAAACGGATGCTCAGTTACTCAAACCTGCAAGCTGTATGAATTGTAAAATTGGGACTAGGGTCTTCTCATGCTTAAATTGTGCCTTTCATGGCATCATATTCTTCCTCCCCTGGTGATTACAAACATACCAGGTGCCTTCACTGCCTCTTTTTAGAGTCTTCTCCCAAGGCAAGGCTCTTCTTCTACACTGGAGACCCATTCCGCTTTATTGGAGCACAATATTAGTCCTATATCCCATCAACAATGCTGTCTTGAAGCACTTTAGCTTCTAAATCATTTTGAACAGACAAAATTCTACCCTCTGATAGATCCCATCTGTCTATCAACGTATCCCCTTGTCTTTCCAGGCTGGATCTTAACAGTTCAAGCATGCTTCTTGTTTGGTAAACTGGTGATAGGGTCAAGTCAACATTTCACTTCAGGACTATTTTGTTCAGAAGCATCTAAACTCAACTTTGTGTCTTTGGAGACCTGGAAGATGAGTGAGATAAGCTGAAGGAGTACCTGATTAGCGCTGAATAATTCAGAACTAATCAGAGCATATTTTAAGCTGGTTGCCTAAGCTAACACATTCAGAACATGAACCACATGATCACACAGAGGAAAAAAAATGAGAAGAGGAATTCTGCAGTTAAAACAGATTTAGAATTAACATTTTAATTGTAGCAACACTTCACAGCCCTCTCATTTTCTTTGTCTCCCACAGAATGTGTTTCCTCCCTGAATCCCGATATTTTAATTTCTCTCCATGGTAGTGCTTATTTTAAGCTGCACTATTGTACTGTCGCTTCTCAGCTCTGCGCATCAACAGGGCGGGATGTGACAGCTCAACGCTGCAGCGTACAGGGAGATGAGAGCCAGAGTGAGCAGCTGCTCTTGGGAACAGGAGGCTGTGCAGAGGCGACACAGCCCTGGAAATCTGAGCGAGACTAGGAAAGTAACACACGGTCATCTCCAGAGAGGGTGAGCAAGGAAGATGAGCGATCCACAGGCCTTGCTTACCTGTTTTAAAAGATAACGATAAAGAGGACTAATGCACACTCTATTAATAGTCTCCATAATATCCCAGAAATGACATTAATCACCATTTTAGAATGTTCTCTTCTCCTTCAATTGCGCTAATATCTATTTTTTCCCCTGACAATTTCCATCCTTACACGCATGCAAGGTTCCTGGCAAATGATGTGTGTGCTTTATTTCCTTCACCTTCCTCACTTTTCCAGTTCTTTCTCCCCCTTCTATTTCCACCGTTTCTATCATCTACCTACTGGACAACAGACAAACAGACATGGGGCAAGGGAATAAAGCTCTTATATGCCAGGAATGGCAGTACCAAGGCTGATGGGTAGCCCCGCCTTCTCCAGCATCTCATCTTTGCAAGGACCAAGATGTTTGTCTAGAACCGGCAACTCAAATGATTCTGACAGAAAATTTAGGTACTGCATGCATCCTGTTAGCATATTTAGTTAGCGTAGCCCTTGCATCTCGTTCAGAAGTAGTAGGAACTCTGGGGAAAAGACAGAGTTCTGCACATGTTTTTAGTTGAGGCTCTTCTGTCGTTTTCCAGGAATCCAAACCGTATTTTCTTTAAACCTGGTAAGAAGGTGAACTGAGATTGAAATAAAAAGCCCCATATGTCTATTATCCTGCAATCTCTCATTCTGTTAAATTATCCAAAAATTTATTTAAAAACCTTTCACCCATGTTAAAATGAGGCCATAAAGACTGGGTGGATACAGCTTATGCAATTGTGAGCAGGCCCCAAGGCAAATATTGTGCAATGTGTTGAGAGGAGGAAAATTGGTTAATTATTAGCTGAGCACATTGGGGCAAAGAACTTCTCTAAGGTTTTTAAGTTTAAATTGAAGGGTTACGTAATCTGATCTCCATCAGTCTTCCATCCCATCATATTTTAATATTTTGAATTAGCTGGGTAGTTTCCATTCTTCTATCTTTCATTTTTATATCATCTCTGATGAACTTCCATCATTTCTCTACTTATTCCTCCATATAGTTTTGACTTGAAGACTAAAAATGAAAACAGTATAGTCTACATTTGTGATGCAAGATAGACAGCCCAGAGACAACTAAGATTAATATCAATTCTAAGTCCTTTTTAAATGCCACCGATCTATTTTACTGTTGTTTGCAAACCACCACTGGCGTTATTTTTTTGGCTTTGGATACAATTTAATTTGAAAGCACCTGGCATTTTCTAAATGAAGGTTATGTTTCCTATGTGCATCTTGAAGAATTGTATTTATTGAGGGTAGGACGGTTGCTCAGGAGTTAAAAGTTCTTGCTGCAGAACCATGAGGACCACAGTTTTGATTCTGGCACCCACACAAGTAGGATATTTCACAAGAGCCTCTAACTCCAGCTCTGAGAACGGTGCAGATGGGAGGGTTGCTGAGCTTGGCTTGCTTGCAGCATCGCTAAGAAAATGTGAGCCTCAGGTTCAGAGAGTGACCCTGACTCAAGGGAAGAGCCAGAGAATGACAGACACCCTCTTCTGAGCTCCATGTGTATGTATCTCATAAGTCACTTCATGTCTTCCCTGAGAACTTCATCTCTTCCCTAAGAACAGCTCTTTGGGTGTTTTCCCACTGCTCGTGTGTTTATCTCGTGAAAATATTCCATCTACTGGGCACATGTATCTGTGGGTGGTCAGGAAGAAGAAAAGGGCAGATGTCAGGGATCATGAGAAAAACTACAGACAGGAGCAACTGGTTTCCCCAGCCAGTAACTCCAGGGCCTTTCCAGGTGGGACTCCTGATCAGAGAATCACTCATTTGATAGGTCGACCTGTTAAACACTAGTTGTCATCTTCTGTGCCTCTCATGACCCCTGACACATTAGCAGTCACCTGCCTTCATCTCACAAGCTCACAGATTGACTTTTAGTCTTGATTCCAGCTCTGGTAGAAGACAGAAGCTGTTGCTACGGTGTTGGCATTTTGCATATACATTCTTGTAAGACTCGATACAATTCCATGACTCGAGATAAGAGTCCCAGTGGTCATTGCAGTGGCATCCTTATCCTGGCTAGCTGCAGTGTGTTCCCGGATAAACAGCTATAGAACTATAGAAGCAGCTCTCCAGCCCATCCTCTCCAGGGAGCAGAAGTAGTGCAGGAAAAGCTTCCCCGCTGAAACAAGAAAATCAAAGTAAGAATGATAACAGGCTAATTATTTGGCACATACATTCTAAAAGAATGTTATCCAATCATAATGTGAGTTATACAGCCACACTTGTTTTTAATGTGACCGGTGGTTAATTCTACTGACACAAGTCATCCTTCACATTAGGCAAGTAGGTGCCAGAAAAATAGGCAAAGGTATTTAAGGCCATGAAGGTCCTGGCCAATTTGCAAGATTAACATAATTTTGCTTTTGAGACAGCTATCTTTAGTTTTCTTTTCTACAATATAGGATAGATAATGTCTGTGGTCACATAAAACTGGTCACAAATTTTCTCAGACCCCAGCCTCACACTTTGCAATATGACTTTGTAGCCCCTTTTACCAAGGGGAACAGTCTGTTTTTCTCGTTCTTGAATCTGATTGCATGTGTGATTTACCTTCACTAGTGAAATATTGTGGAAGTGATCCTCTTTCCAACAAAAATGCTCTACTCTGCCTGTTTCTGCTGCTTTGGACTCAACATGTACACTGTGTGAACAAACCCCACTAGGCAAACTCAGATGTCAAATATTTGTGACTTAAAACCAGCCGGGAATGTCCCAAACTGTCCTTGTCCAAAGGAAGC
Source organism: Dicrostonyx torquatus (assembly GCA_028555095.1). Classification (NCBI taxonomy): domain Eukaryota; kingdom Metazoa; phylum Chordata; class Mammalia; order Rodentia; family Cricetidae; genus Dicrostonyx; species Dicrostonyx torquatus. Next base: position 1,951,214 of record JAQHUG010000275.1, on the reverse strand, counting down.
ACCCATCTGAGGTTAACTTACTCTAAAATACTTCTGTTGCTTTGTGCCTGTGAGTTTGAGGGATGTTTTTAAGTAGCAGGAGACACTTGGCATTATTTACTGTTCAAATATCATATCAAGATGGTCCCTGGAAGTTTGGTTTTATCCAAAACTTTCTACTTTATAAACTTGTGTTCCATAGACCCTGGCCATTCAAAGTAGCTGGGAAATGTCTTAACTAAGACTAGTGGAAGAGATAAGAGGAGTCACTCACACTTGTGATGGATGTCCTACCCACACATTTTATTTAATAATGCAACTCAGCAACTCACCTTAGAGATGGGAAATGAAGCGTAGATTGTTCCTAGAGTTTTCATCTCTCTAACACTTCTGGTCTCAACAGTGACACACAGAGAGTGGAACATATCTTGATTGCAATTTCCTCTAATACAGCTTATAACATGAAAAAACTTAAAAATACATATTTATCATCCTTTAACCTTGCTCTTAATTTTTTAGACAAGATCTCACTAGTTAGCCCAGGATAACCACAAACTAGATGTCTTCCTGCCGTGCCTCCCAAATGATGACTTACCACCAGGCGTACATCTTTCTTTCCTTCTAAAGTCAAAACATACTCTTAAATTTGTGTATTAGTTTGTAAATGTCTTACTTTTTTAAAGGGATAAAAGGCTCAACCAAAAAAGAAAAAAAAACTGATTATTTTTCCAGTTTCATTGAAGTATAACAGATTAAATTTGCATATATTTGCACATGGAGATATCAAGCTGGTACCTACATAGTGCTTTCACCCTTATATTTTAGTGTCTTTGTTGCAGGACGATATCAAAAGAGAAAAGTAAATATCAAGTCAGACACAAATCTTTTATCTACAATGGTGTCCTGCCTGCAAGATGTGCTAGGTCAATGGTAGCTCAAAGCTTGTGGGAATAGCCAACAAATATCTGATTTGACTTAAGGCCCACTCCCATAAGCAACACTGCTTGGGTAATCAAGACCTTGAGACTTGATAGCTCAGGGACTTGGGTAAAACCTAATTGTAACATGAGGGGCCTGCTCGTTGGGGTTTCTGTCCCGCCCAGTACCCCACAGCCGGCAAGCCCCATAGAAAATCATACACAGAGTCTACATTAGGTTATCAACTAATTGGCCCATTAGCTCAGTCTTCCTACCAGCTCCCATAACTTATATTAACCCATAGATATTTTTTATCTATGTCAGCTACATGGCCGGTACCTTTTCTCAGCTGGGACAGGGACACATCCTGCTTCCTTGGTGGTCTGTGCAGGAATGCCAAGGGAGCTTCCTGCTTCCCAGACATTCTCCTCGCCCTGCCTCTACTTCCTGTCTGGTTGACCCGCCTATACTTCCTACCTGGCCAATCAGCATTTATTTAAAACATGATTGACAGAATACAGACAAGTCTCCTGCACCACTTAATAATACTGATTTAAAAAAAATGAGTTCTAATGACATTCTGCTATATTCATGTCAGTACCTGGTTCAGCTATCATCAGAGAAGCTTCTTCCTGCAGCAGATGGGGAAAAGTACAGAGATTTCCCAGTCAGACATTATGCAGAGTAAGAGACCTTGGAACACTAGGTCCTAAATGGGATATTTCTACCAAACCTCTCCTCTTAGAGCTCAGGGAACTCTACAGACAGAAAGAGTGTAAGAGCCAGAGGAGATGGGGGACACCAAGAAAACAACGCTCTAAATCAACATGCGCAAAGGTCCTATGAACTCCCAGAGACCAAGGCAGCGTGCACAGGGTCAGAGTGGGACTGTACCAGGTCCTCTGCCCTTTTATTATGGCTTCCAGATTAGTGCCTTTATGGGCTTCCCGAGTGTGCAAAAGAGCGGGTTCTCTGATTCTTGTGCCTTCTCTGTGTTCTTTTCCTGCTGTTGGTTTTTCTTTTCCAACTTTGGTGTGATAATTTTTATTTTATCTTAGTCCATTTTATCTTATAATTCCTATCTCTCAGTCTGTCTGTCTGTCTGTCTGTCTGTCTCTCTCTCTCTCTGTGTGTGTGTGTGTGTGTGAGAGAGAGAGAGAGAGAGAGAGAGAGAGAGAGAGAGAGAGAGAGAGAAACTGTGTAAACTGAGAATACTTAAACTTAAGATGTAGTATTTTAAGGGCTAGGGGTACAGTTCTGTGGTAGAGTATTTGTCTGGCCATGCTCAGTATCATAGAAACAAACAAAAGCTACTCAGCAAATTTCAACTAGGATTATACTACTCCTATCTGTTATTTGGCATGTTGACTCACAATTGCAGCCCCAGGACTTGGAAGGCTGTGGTTACAGGATTGCTGTGTGGCTAGCCTGGGCTTACAGAGTGAGATGCTGACTGAAAAACTGAAACTAAATAAATAATAAATAAAAATTTAAAAGCATAACCACAGTCACAGTGCTGTATATCAGAACTCAAGAACTTGTTCATCCTGCAGCTTAAAAATGAACTGGCATGGTCTTTCAGGCAAACCCTTTGTTTTAAGCCAGGTCACTGGTTTCATCCATTCTACAGCCACATATGGAGGTGACCACGTTATTTCTTCATTTTTCAGAGGAAGCAGAAACAGAGAAGTCAGAGGATTTACCTGGATGCTTCAGAGTCTCTAGTGCCAGCCTCAACATTCTACTGGTACTGGAGAGACGAACCCAGGACCACATTAGCAACACAGCTGTTAACAGCGTGTGTTTCATTCATTGTTCATGCTCCAGCTATTTGTCATTGAAAACACTATCTTTGACAAGTGTGACATGATGCTTAGTTCATATTCCTGCTTTATAAGACAAAGGCATTTAGAAAACCTTTCCCCTGACTCTTCCATATCCTTAAATAAATAGTTGGTGTGGTCTAGATAGTGCTGGAACACTCTCTATTCAAATCAGCTCTGGGTGATACCTTTAATTGCTCACAGAGTAACCGTCCTTTGCTGTGTAAATCTTGAGGGATGAGCTAGCAGAGTGCTTCTCATGAACTTAAATGTAATGATAGATTTCAACATGCCTCATTCTGTGTGGCCTGTTTCTAACCCTGCAGCCGAGCAGCAGGCAGGTAATGAACTCACTCTCAAAATGATAGAACTCAATCACATATTTTAGACAATCATCCCACGGTGTCTGGTGGATAATTTAAATGCAGACATTCTGCAGAAAGAAATCTCTGCCTGTGTGAACGCAAAAATGAACCTTTTATCGAAGAGCTGTGTGGTAAGCAGATTCAACCCTGCTGTAGCCTCCTGATATGCTTCGCGAGGAAACGAGGTTCAGCTGTGTGGATGTGTTTACAGTCCAGGCAACATCTGCACTGGAAGTTTGCGGTGTTTCTGATGTTCTAGAATAACCCCTCCCCCACCAATACCAGGACCCAGACTGCTGTGCAGGCACTCCATGATAAAGCATCTCTATGGCTCTCCATGATAAAGCATCTCTATGAGAGACCCAGAGGACAAAGGTCTAGGCTCACCATCCTGGGTCTCTAGGCTCTGGTGCCAGGGTGCTACATTAGTGGTGCCATCAACTTCAAAGTTGCACTGCAGATGGGAACCTTGGCGAATGCCATCCCGGTGGGTAAATCTGTGAGGATGTGGAATGCGGGGTGAGTAGACATCAAAGGGCCTTCTCATGTCAGTCTTTCGGAGTTGGTGGCACTATATGGTCAGTGAACCTTCTGAGTGTTAAACAAGCCCAATCTGTAGGACATGCACTAAGTGTGAGGCCCATGTACTGAAACCAGGAAGGCAGGAGGGTAATGGAAGTTCAGGAAGGTTTAAGAAAATGATTGGCACTTTGGGCAGAGAAGACATACTGTATCCATTCCAGGTAAACGCCACCATACAAAGTACTAGGCAAGCAGTTGCTGTAATAGTGTTCAAGTACACACATACCAGACACACCACACACACACACACACACACACACACACACACACACAAGAAGCAGACACAGGCATATATATTTATGCAAAGGGCATACAGAGACAGACACATGAGCCTGCAGATAGACACACACAGGTAAACATGGAGGCTTTTGACCTCAAGGCCGTATTTGTACAGAAGCCTCATGAAGTGTCACTCTTGCCAAGAATAGTTCTATAGTAGATGACAGCACTGCCTGGTCTTGGGGTTCCCTGAATATCCTGTTTCCACTATTTTGGTGCTGATTCAGAGCCCTTGATGTCCACTGTTAGCCATTTTGACTCAGTTGGACATCCATATCAGTGACAAGTTATCCAAGCATAAATTGGTCCAGAGAGACCCCTGTTTCCAGGACTAAATTGTACCAATTCAGTTCTTCTTTATGATATTTAAATTTATTCTTCTGACCCACTGTAATGGTGGTCCCATTTGATTTAATCCTTTGGCTGCTAAGGCCATGAGTACTCCTGGAGAAGCCCCGATGGGTTGTATGTCCCTGGGAAGCTGCAGACACTCTAGGGCAAGCTAGCAGTGGTTAAGAGTGATGCCTCTAGAGCCAGAGGTCCCTATTTGAATTCTATTTTTGCCAGTGTATAGCAATATGAGCTTAGAGATGGAAGGTAAACCTAGCTCATTTTACTCATGTGCATGTGAACAATCATTACACCTAGTTCATAGGGTTATTTACGAGACTCATGTCTGGAAAGTGGAACAGTAGTGAGCCGGTAGAATACATTTTTTTCATTACACTGTTCATTATGAACTGATAATGCCTTTTTCTCCCCCAGGCTCTTGATGTTAACTGAGATCACATATGTTGAATATTTAGCAATAATGCCAAACAAAAACTAGCCTTGAACAAGAGAGGCTGATAAAGATGTCACGCCAAGCACTCTGACATTATCCTACACTCATCCTCCCAGTACCTCCTCAACTACCGACTAGGAATATCCTTATTTGACTGTGGAAATAATGGAATCATAGAGAAGCAATGGGATGCAAATCAGGGGGAAACTGGCCCTATTTGTCATACTGATGCAAACTTCTATAGATGATGGACCTGAGGCTGTTAGTGTCTGAGTGTCATAGTTCTCATGCAAGATGAAAAATAGACCCCTAACTGGTAGAGTCCCTGATTTGAAGAGGTATTCAAAATTTAGAGTTTTGGTTTTTGTGTTCAAAATATTTTGCACAGGGGCTCCAAGGTCACCGTATGTGTCTGTCTCAAGTAGGCAGAAGGTGAGAGAATGGGAAGAATCGTAGTTTTATGGGCAAGGCTAAGTTGCACTTAGCTTATTCTCATCTTTCGTTGGCTAAAATGAAGGGTGGTCATACTTACCTGCAAGGGGTGCTAGGAAATGAAATTTGATTGTGTGCCAATGAGGCAGAAAGATTGAGCTAGGTCAGCTGTCCCCTCCCCTGAGACAGAATCACTGAGAGAAATTACTGACTTCAGAAATGTTGCTAGGTGATTTTCAGATATAGGCTGTGGTTCACATTCAGTTGTTACTACTTCGGAAGCACACTCGAAGCTGGTGTTGGTAGAAACCTTCTAGAATGAGAGAGACAGCACATCCTCCCTGGAGAGCCTGACACACCGTTCCAAATTTGGCTTTTGTATTGTTGTTTCCACAGCTGGGCAGCAATTACTGACTGCAAGGATGGAGCCACACTTGGAAATGACTCTCATTTTTGTTGATCATTCACACCTTTTCAGTGTCCCCTACTTGAATGACACTTCTTGTGTTGCTAGTGTTTTTAGAGGCAATGCGTGCCTCTTCCACTTTTACCAGAACACTTCCCTGCCACCCATCCCAAATCAGTTGAATGTGTCCTTTGTTCTCCATGCCTCTTAGTTTTGTGCCTGGGTTGTCAGATAGATGACACATTTATTTTCACTAGAAATAGTGAAGTATTTGACTAGAAGATCATGTGACCCAGTGCCTCAGAAGCCCAGTGACAGGTACTATAAATCGGGATACAGGGATTTGTGGAGATTTTCAGGGAGAAGAATTTGAGACTGGTTTATGTGGATAGATCTAAGGGATCAGAGAGGGAGTACCAAACTCATCATTCTTTGTGGCTACTGTCCATAGCCTGAAGGATAACCGACTGACTGACTCTTAAACAAAAATGGTGATAGGCTTCTCAGTGATGCCTGAGGCCAAACTATAGCCAGTAAAAACACAAAACATTGTGATACGTTCATCTTCATATTCCATAAGATGTGAAATAGACACTGGAAAAGAATGTCACAGAAACAACAAAGCCACTTTCTGATTTCCTTTTGTCTTCTCGTTTTTATAGAACTGGGTGAATTCAAATGAGAACTCAAAATACAAAGGCTTGACTACTTCACTTTTTGTTGTCATTATGACTAATGGGCATATTATTATTACTAAATTATCCTAGAAATGTGAATATATGTAAACATTTCTAACAAAGAGACAGAATAGGGGAATTGCTGGTAACTCTTCACCATTAATAAGCATCCCTTGTGGTAGATATGAGAAAAATCTGTTCAGATATTTTTCAAGGGTACACATTTATGCCTTAGATGTTGAAAATACAGCCGCTTACAGTTCATATCCTTCCCCTCTTTGTTGGGATTGCCTTTAGCTGCAGGGAATCTCTTAAGTAAGGTTATACCATATTGTTGCTCATTCAAGGTGCTATAACAACATGCTGTAAACTTGATGGCTAAGAGACAATATAAATTTGTTTCTCACAGTTCTTAGATTTCTGACATCAGGGTAACAGCATATTTGAGTAAAGATATTATTGTACATTGTCCTAGTTTTTCTTACTATTATAATATGCCACAGACAGACTGGCTTATAGGGAATTATGGAGGGTCTAAGGAATAGTGTTGACATCAGTTTTGCCCTGGAGAGGACCACACAATAGATAAAGTCCTAATAGCACGGATGTGTGCAGAGAGAAGAGATCACACCTCCTAAACAGAAGAGAGAGGGTGATTGGGGATTGTGTTTGCTCTGGTAATTAATTTCCTTGAGCATTTAGGGAGTCCCATGAGTACAGACAGTTATAGATTAAAGGAGTAAAGAAAAGTAAGTCACATAAAGATGGAAAATACATGGAGAGTCTAGATTATGTATATTCTTGTGTTTTCTTTGAATTTTTTGACTGTAAATGAGCTAAGTACAGAGAGACATTTCATTGTATGGGCTGCTAAGCTAAACCGACATATATACTTTAAAAGCATCTTGACTTCAAATTTGGGACCAAGGATATGTTGCTTTGGAAAAGAGGTATTGCTTTGTTTCCATAGAGGATGAGAACCTGTGGATTCCTTCTAGACTAATATGGTTTGATGAACCAAGACTGCATGAAAGGTCTCCATGAACTCCCAAATACTTTGCCCAACAAAAAGCAGGAAGCTGTTTGGAGAAAACTTTGCCCAAATTCCCTCGATGATTGTTTATAAATATTTGCTTACATTTAAAGAGGGATATGTTATAGAGATGAATACTTTGCATTGGTATGGATCTTGGTTTATTGATACAAACTTAAGGTCAGTTTTGTTACATGTATATTTCTGCTCTTGGTTAAGGTATTGTGTCTGTGCAGCTCATTTAAAAAATGTAACATAATTAAGAAATATGGGTTAATAGATAGTCATCTATAATTGTCAAGGTTGTAGTCATGTTAGTTAGATTTTCTAGATGTACAGAGGTATATAGGTATTCTCCAAGCCTTTCAAAGACTAACAGAATATGGCATTTAAATTGTTTAAGAACTTAGAACTTTTCATGACCATGAGACACATCTGCTCCTGGCTCCAGTCTACTTCAAGGGGATGATGGGCATCGAAGAGGCTCCTTATGGAGTTTGTTAGCCATTTGGGCAAGAAACTGTTCTTGCCTGGACTGCTTGATGGTAATCTGTATGAACTTAGTATTTGTTTGAAGCCTAAATTGGTCTTTTTATCAACCAATATTCACTCTTCTAAGATTCCTACAAATTTACTGCATTCAGTTGTATTTTGGTTGAGACCTATGCTCCAAAACTGGTGTGGACATCAGTGCCATGTTAAGCAGCTTGTACACAACAAGAAAGCCATATTCTTTGTAGAATAATTCATGGTATCTGTGTAGTCATTAGTGACCCATTGTGATTCAGAGAACCATTGTCAGTCACTGACAAATCCAGGTAACTAATAGAGAGCCCTGTTACAGAGGCAATGAAGCCCTTCCCCAGAACAGTTGCCAAGTAGTGTGATGGACATGTCCTTTGATGAGAATCTATTTTGTTTTCTACTTTCGACACTAAAGTCACTTGACTGTTGGTATTTGAAGAGATAAAAACAATGTTTATATAGAATATGTTTTTCATTTATTTGCTTACTTATCTTAATATATACTTCTATAAACATGCAATCCTAAAATTACAGTCTTAAACTTGAGTGTTAGTAGTAGTTACTATAACAGTATAGTTACATAAATGTCATATTTGCTTAAAAAGCAAAGTCTTTTTGAGTAGGATAGGCATTACAGTTTATACATGAGTAAGACTAATGAATTAAGTTTTAGTGGCTGTGTTTTCCAGGCCACATAGGTTTGTATTTTAAGTAACTTAACCTGATTTATCCCATGTGTATTTCCATCCAAGGGGAAAATCCCCAAATCCTCACTGTTTTAGAGAACATCAAAGTGCAGGTTCATGTCCTGACTCAAATCTTCACTTTTTAAATATATATTAAACTCTTGGTGGAAAATGCATTTTTGCTAAAAAATCAATGAAGCAATTCTAAAGCCACAAGCCATATTGTTTTGTACAAAATAATGAAGCTGGAGGCTAATGTTTCAGAAGATAAACAGGCTTATTTTCTCATCCAATGCTCAAAATCTATACAACCGTGGTTGCTTGCATTCTTCTCTGTAAACCAATGCTGGATCAGGGGTATTTTATTTACAAAATTTCCAGGGGTTAGAAAGCAGAAAATTTAACTTATAGAATGGAAACTATCTACTCCCGTTAGTTCACGAGGAAGTAAATCTACAGCAGATAATTTGTGATGCGTTTCAAATAGGTAGGACTTTAACAGCAAAGACAAAGCGAAGAAACTTGGCAATGGGAATTATAATCATTTTTCTTAAAGTAAATCCCATCGGTCTGAAAACACTCATATACCTCTACTATAGGTCACGCAACTCTCTTGATTTCATGTAAATTACCATACAGAAGAAAAGCAGCCTGCCTTCAACAATCAAAACAACTCAACAAACTAATGAGAAATAAGTGTAGAAAGCAAAAACAGCATCAGCATCATGGGAATATAAATGGATGTGGTGTTGAAAATAAAAACCCTATTATACCTCATTATTCGAGTCCCATTGGTAAACATTTTTCAATGTTGGGCACCTGCAGTTTTAAAAGACCAAGCTTGTCTTCTCTCAAGGAGAGGTGCAGGGCACATCCAAGACTATAGGATGCATGTTTATATTATTTCTTCACATCATCAAGATTCAAACAGAGGCTTGGAATGAGAGGGCAGCTGATTGTAGAATGCAATGTGGTCTGCTGTGAATGAGACACAAACCAAGGCAGTGCCCTGTGAGGGGAAAGGGGAACATATTTAATGTGAGATGGTAGGGTTAAGAGTTGAGAGAAGGTGGGGAAATACGTGTAAACAGAACATATCATTTACATGTATGAATTATCAACAAATTTAATCAATAAAGTTAAATCAAATTATTTCTTAAAGCTTTGGTAATTAAGAAGTAGCAGCTGACTCGCATGATATCTTCATGATATTGCTCAAACATAGGATAAATGGTATTATTTTACTCAATCATCAAAAAGCTTGACCTACTCTATAATACACTATGTCATAATCTATGAGCAAGATGATATTTAGTGGGAATGAGTAGATATTCACAGTTAAATCAATAGCATTTATGTTCCAAATTTGGTTTAAGTTGACTATCACATATTCCTAACATAACATTCTGAACTTACAGAGTCACATATTAAAGGTGATTTAAGAATTATTATCCTTGTCCTTTTTTTCTTTTTTATTTTATTGAGCTCTACATTTTTCTCTGCTCCCATCCCTGCCTCTCCCTTCCCTGCCTCTCCTCTTCTCCTTCAACCCTCCTCCAAGGTCCCCATGCTCCCAATTTACTCAAGAGATCTTGTCTTTTTCTACTTTTTACTTCCCATGTAGATTATATCTATGTAAGTCTCTCTTAGTATCCTCATTGTTGTCTAAATTCTCTGGGGTTGTGGTTTGTAGGCTGGTTTTCTTTGCTTTATGTTTAAAACCCACTTATGAGTAAGTACATATGATAATTGTCTTTCTTTGTCTGGGTTACCCCACTCAAAATGATGTTTTCTAGCTCCATCCATTTTTCTGCAAAATTCAAGATGTTATTTTTTTCTGCATGAGTACTTTATTGTGTAAATGTACCACGTTTTTCTTATTTATTCTTCGGTCAAGGGGCATTTAGGCTGTTTCCAGGTTCCGCATTGCCGGTTGTAATGCAAGCTGGTATAGCCTCTTTGGAAGTCAGTGTGACAATTTCTCAGAAAATTAGGAAACAACCTCCCTCAAGACCCAGTAATACCACTTTTGGGTATATATGCAAAGGATGGTCTCAACTATGTTCATAGCAGCATTGTTTGTCATAGCCAGAACCTGGAAATATCTTTGTCCTTTTTAAAATGCATGTTTGTTCATGTGTTTTAATATCCCTCAAGAAAGGTAGAATCAATGATAACTCAGGATATTTTAGAAGAAAAAGAAAGTATCTGTTCCCTCTGCTTTCCTGTGCTCTGCGTTACACACATGCACATGACCGTACATGCACAACTGTTGTTAGCTGTCTCAGTAGAATACTCCAGAAAAACATAATTGAGATTGGAGAGATTTCTCCAGAGCCTTCACTTCTAGACTGAATGCGCTATTTTACCTCCTAGCAGGCCTAGAATGCTCTGTATGTGTGTGTGTGTGTGTGTGTGTATGTATGTATGTGTGTGTATATGTGGTGGAGGCAGCATTAGTGCATGGGAACTTGACAGAATTGGAGCCATGGTAGACAGAACGATGGCTTTCCCCTAAGTTACATGCTCTTATTCTTAGAACATCAAGATATATTGTTGCATGGCAAATTAAGATTAAATATGATATTATAAATTCAATCAAAAAATTTAAAGTAACTAGGCATAGCAGCTTACTACTGTAAAGTAAATTTAATGCTTAGGAAGATGAAGTGAGGGGATTTATATGAGTTTCAAGCCAGCTTGGGGTACACAGTGAGCACCAGGTTAGCCAGGGCTAGAGTGATAGAGTAAGTCCATGTCTCCAGCAACAACTGATCAGGGCTGACGACTTGGGCAGTTTTCAGAGGTGCTTTTTAGGTGTCTTGGAGAAGCTAAAGGCTGAGATGGGGTTATCTTGGATGGATCCCAGAGGAGCCTCTCCTGTAACAGGATGGTATATATGGGAGGCCTGTAAGTTTCTTGAGAATTTTATATTGGCAGAAACACTACCAGTCAAAATTTAAAATATACAGAGGAAATGGGAAATAAAGTCAATAAGAGAGACAAAATGGAGACAACTTGAAACCTTGAGCAGTAAGGAAACCAGAAACACGGAGTGGGTGCAAGTTTATAAAAAGAATTCATTCATTGTGTCGTCTGAAAGTTACAGCTAAAGTGTCCTGGAAAACAGAAGGAACTGCTGCATCATGGGCTCTGACTTCCTCACTGAAGTATGAGGCACTGGGTAAGCATAAGGGAAATGAAAATTTATACATGTTTGGTAAATGTATATTGGCACTATTTTGTGATATTCAAAGATCTTAACCTTCCTTAAATATATAGCAAGGCTTTTAGTTTGATTGATAGGTATCACATTTTCCATTAGAACAGACTGTCCTAGGATAGGACTCATTTATATTAAGTCCAGTGTGTGAGAGACTGAAGTGTTGAGAATGTTTATGGGGTGACTTTGTATCATAAAACCCCTAAATGGAAAGACTCTTGGCTGAAAAGAGCAGTAGAGACTACTAGACTCCCATAGTTCTCCTTGTTTATGTTGCTCCTTTCTATTCTGCCGTCCCCAATATTACTGCAATCATCTATGTTCCAACTCCCATGTTGTACAACTCCTGGATAAATTCGTTCCTGAAGTTTTAACCAGGTACAGCCTGCTGTCATTAGTATCTGTTCTTTAGTGGTAACGTTGAAATAGGAGGAAGCGATTTGCTTGTACAGTAAGTGAAAAAGTAGGCATTTAAATCTGACTCTCCACTCTTCCTCAAACAGCTTTTAGCCACCACATTGTCCTTTCTTTGTTACCCTCTCAAAATTAACTATTCATGTTTAAAACTGCACGACAGAGCTGGAGGGTGGCAAGCCATTCTACGAAAGCTCAGGTTTTCCAGTACAATTAGATAAAGCCTCTTCCTCAGAATTGTACTGTCTGGAGAGGTCATAGTTGGTGCTAATCAGCTGGAATCTGCAGAAAGGACTATAGAGATAATCAATATTAGTTGCTACATATGATCAAAGAGTGGGTTAAGTCATTACAGTAAAGCATGCTTTTCATACTTTATCTGCCTTGCTCACAGATACCAAATTTTATAAGAGGAAAAGTCTTGATGCATAGAAAGCAATAAACTTGACTCACAAGCTAGTGGCTGGACACGAGCTGACTCTCTGGATCCATGTTGAGACAAATATGACTTCCTTTATGTAAGTAACTTCATATCAGATCAGATCACACACATACACACATATATTCATATATGAGAGACGGAATATAAACACAAGAAATAAGAAGGGAGGAAAATAAGGCAACCTAGTAGCCAAAGAAAGAAAAAAATGCAATATAGCCTTGTGTGCACACTACACCACACACACACACACACACACACACACGCGCGCGCGCGCACATTTGCATAGGAAACTGCAGCAAGCTTAACAACCTATTCATTCATTTACATTCCCTTTAAAGAAATGTTATTGGGAATAAGGCAAAAGGAAAGAGGAATTACACAGCCTGGGAAATATTAATTGTCTTGTGCCTGAAATACCCTTTGGCAGCTCAAGATAAGTTCCAGATGGTTTCTGACTGGGCTGTTACCTCACAATATTCCAGTGTTGAATAAGTTTGCCTCGCTTCATTTGTCTGAAGCATTAAACACGTCTAGGGCAGCTCTGTGCCTGCATTCGTCGTCAACAGGTTGATAATGCTGCTTCCTGACTCTTCTGTCTCAACTGCAGCTGGCACCTCAGATCTCTGTGGGCCAGAGTCATAAAGTACGGGTACTTAGCAACCGGATCAGATAAGCACAGGCTGTTCCATCCTTAACGGTGTGGTTTATAGTAGAGTGCACCCTTTGTATCATTCGTTAACATTTGAGACTGTAAGCTGATCTGAGAACAGTTTAGATCGGGAAATCATTTCTGATCACACTCTAGCTGACGAGTATTCTCGTCTGAAATTCGCCATAGCCTTCTACTGTTTTTATTGTTTTCTGGTCTAGGACTGGAAATGACCTTAGCTGCATAGTTTCAGGATTTCAGGCGTTGACTCAGTATTTCCCCGACTCATTTTGTTCGCCAGGATGAGGGAAATAAAAAATGAGTTGTTACAAAGGAAAACATGATAGGAACCTGGGGTTTGAGAAACCGTAGAAGAGCACGGCAATGGTATATGATGTGTCGGCTAAGATGACTTGACAGCCACAGCAATCTTTGGATGTACTCGACAACATGCGAAGGGTTACAGGGTGCCTCTTAGACTCTCTGCCAAGCAGAGAATTAGAATTCCCTTAGCTTAAATTCTCCCAAGGCACCCAGGAAAAGAGAAACCCCAAAGATGTCAATAAATAACGAATACCAGTTTAATAAAACCAGCCTGCTAAACAGGTGGCTGACTGGGCAATTTTTATACAACACAATATAAATAACAAAGAGATGCTTGTCTTAAATTTCTCTTTGTGCGTGTTCTGCAAAATGGTAATTTTCATATTCTTTCTTTTCCTGAATAAAGATATAAAGGTATTCATTAAAATGGAAATATCTAATGGGGCAATACCTGTAAACACAGAAAAGAGCTGATTTCCAGGAAAATAGATCCAAGTCTGGTAAGAGAACTAGAAGAAGGTGTTTCTTAGGAAAGTGGCCATGGAGTGAGCCCAAGGAATACAGACCAGAACGTGGACTTGACCTTAGTGTACAACCCAGGTCATGTGATAGACTGCTTCAGAGTAGAGACAAAGACAGAAGGGGCTACGGAAGAAGAGATGTGCAGAAAGTCAATTTGGGAAGGGATATATGTTAAGCTGGCAACCTCAACTTTGAACATATAAAAACCGAGTAGTTAAGTTGGCAATACTAAATGTTTATGAATTTGACACAGTAATTCTATTTTGAAGATTGGATGCTAACTATAGAATCCTGAATACAGAAAATTCACATCACTGATGGGGAACCTCTGTCAGTCAATGATCTTTAAGAGGTGGGACCAGGTTAGGGTGTGACTTTTGGGTACCCGGAGGAAAACGCTGGGCGGCCCAGGACTCCTTCTCTCTGTGGTTCCCACACTTCACATTTGAGGTTGGGCTTATTGTTCCTGTCTCGTAAGTTTGCTCCTTATAATAAAGCATATATAATTGGTTTATTCTGGCGTAGCCTGGGATTCTTTAACCTGTGTCATTGAACACATCACTGTATTTAAATGTTTTATTTCTTTAAGGTGAGGCCTTATGATGTAGCTAGGCTGTTCTCAAACTCTTAGCTCATGTGATTTCTGGTTCATATCTCAGACTCATCAATGTCTGTGACCCCGCGAATTCACCAGCACTGACAACTACGTATTCTATTTTAACATACCATAAGTTGAACAACCACCAAAACACCCAACCATAACTGAGAAAATTGCTTTTATTGACTCCACTAAATTCTACAAACACTTTGAAAATGACATTTCAAAGGGTATATAATGAAAGTATTTCTTAAATAGGATTATAGATGGAAAATAGAAAATTGAATATAGAGTGATTATTATTATAAAATTCATTAACATCTGGATGGAGAAAAATTAAACTGTTAGCTTGTTCTGGTGATTAGAGTTATAGTGATTAGCTAAAAAATGTTTAAAATATATGTATGAGTGCTTCTCCTGCTGTGTATCTGTGCACCATGGCGAATGAAGAGGCCAGAAAGTGGCATCAGATGTCTTGAAACTTGAATTGTAGATGATTGTCAACATTCATGTAGGTGATGGGAATTGAATCTAGGTTCTCTGGAAGAGCACTGAGTACTCTTAACAACTGGGCTGTTTCCCCAGCTACTTACAATTAACTTTTTGGTAGTCTACATTTTCCAGACATCTTTTAATAAGCCAGCATTAGTTCTGCAATGTAAATTATTTAATTATCAGCATAATGATGATCCCAAGTCCTGCTAAATCCCACGGGGAGATAAGTATCTCTTTCTTTCCTCTGAAAGTCCTGACTTTAATTAAAGATTAAGCCCTAGAGTGAAGAGGAATCTCTTGGTTCATGGATGTAGGATCAACTCTTCTCCCCTACAGAATCTCTAAGCAAGAACTAAAATTTACTACCATAATACAAGCAAAAACAAACAACAAGGCAGTGAGTGCATCATTTTATCGGGTCACCTAGTTGTGCTCCGCTAGGAGAAACGTGGGAGCGCAGCTGAGTTTCAGTGGAGAACATTGTATGTTCGGAACAATTTCTTAGAAGTCTGGCTGAAACTTAGTCAGAAAGGCCCTGCTCTAAAGGTGACATGGGGACACTGGAGTCATGTGTCATCCTAAAGTCCAGTCCTGGCTGATCCTGATGGTAAGCAGATGAGAGGTTATAGCTCCCATAATTGGATTTTGTTAGGCTAGGAGACCGAAATAGAGATGGATCTATTTTCTTCCCTTAGAGATTTGACATTTTAAAAGATATCCCTGCCAGTGGAGGTTTTGGTGAAGGCCGCTCTTTTGCAGTGGAAATCTTAAAGAAAGCAGGTGGCATGATGATTCATCTGACGGTGCCTGCCTGTTTAAAGGAGGACAAGGTATCATTTCAATGCTGAAAAGAGACTAGGGGTGGAAGCGACAGTTTGGTGGGAAAGCAGCCACACGCGTAAGTTGAACTCTCCTTTTCAGTATTCATGGATGGATCTAGTGCCATTGCAATGAAAGCATGGAGGGTATGGTGGATTTGGGGATTAGTCAGAGCTTTGTCACTTAATGCAACACGTTGGGGAACATGCTCTAATCCCGTTTCAATCTTATACCTATAAGGCCAACACTGAGTAGGCACCATGCTGTACACTTTATCTGTATCATCGCATCTAATGCTACACTGACTCCATAAACAAATACCATTAGGAATAAATAATAAAGCAGGAAGGATATCCCATAATATAGAGGAGCACAGAAAATGTTTCCATCCCTTGACAATGTCACAGTCCTGGACCACCACCTGATGGTTTAAGAGTGAGGGGTTAGAGCACATTCTTTGTCAGTTTCTTAGCCATCTCGACACATTTCTAACTATTTGGACCCATGGAGGTTCTGATTGTGTGCAAAGTTATCCAGAGAGTGAAGGAGTAAGGATGAAAAACCAGAAGAGTCCATAGAGGCTAAGTGAACAAACAGATCATAAATTTTGGTATTTATTCTTCAACTGTGCTATGGTCCTTTCTTGAGACCACATAGAAATGCCAGATTTTCTTTTTAGCAGGTAATAGAGAATTGTTATCTTGGTAAATTCATTTTCTTCTGGTTGCTGTCTGTGATTGAGTGAGGAATGATTCATGCTGTAAAAGGGACCAGGCTGGTGACCTGTGGGAGCGAGAGAAGTCCCTGACAGCTTCTGCATTGTTACATAAAGCTTTGTGTAATCATCTGTATCAGGTTTTTACTGGTAAGAGAGGGTCATCCAGTTGAAACAAGGCTGTGTTTCTTTAATTTGAGAAGCTGGCATTTGTGAAAGTGCATGCTTTGCACAGACTCAACAGATTACAGCTCGTCTTTGGATGTACATGAGGCATAGATCCACAGAGGAGCCATTACACAAATGGTTCTAGCTGTTCAAAACAAACCATCGCACACAGAAAACTTGGTACTGCTCGCCTCCAGCTCTGCACCCCGGCCAAGACGCAGTGGGGAAGTACTAGGCAAGGGTGTCATTAAAAAAGAGAACATCGGTGGAGAGGCAGTAGAAGAGGAGTGGAACAGAACTTAGTGAAGCATCCAAAGACAAATGGGTCAAGAGTCCTAGAGAAACCCTTGGTGGAACTACAAAACAATGGGCTTCCCTTTCAGGAAATGCAGTGGTCTAAGCATTCAACCATGCAATCAATATCGAAAGAACCAGATGGATCACTACTCTGAAAGCTATGCCTCTTGAAGCCTAAAAAAACTCACGTTAGGTCTAAGTAAATGTGGAAAGTAATTTGCAAAGTTTTTCCTTGGAAGAGGTTCAAATATAAAACCCATTAGGCTGATCTCTCAGTAAACTGAGCACAAAGAGCAGGCCAGGCTGAGGAGTTGAGAAGCAGGTAAGAGGGGATCTAGACCCTGTAGAGCCAGGATGAAGATGAAAAGGTCTCAGGGGTCTAATTATTTCCTTAGTTCTACAAAGTAAGTTCATATGTAAACAGACAATTCTAATTGCTCTGGTAAGTGCCACCGCATAGTGAGGATGAGAGGGATTTACCATGGCAGTGGGGGTACTTTTTGAGAGCATTCTGTTGTTTGAGATCTTTTTCAAATTTAGGATATTTATTATTCATATTTACTTTAGGGATGCAAAATGCAGGCGTCAGCCTGGAACTGAGGAAGGCAGCAAATGTAACTTGCTATATCCAAATATTCCAGCCACACAGAAAAGAGAAAACAGGCCACACAAAGCTCTTCCATGGAAATGAGACCCAATGTACTACAAAGGAGGCTGAGCAATGCACTATGTGGCGTTGTGTCCATGAGTACAAAATAAAACCTACTACTATTTAGTTATAAGATTTATTTTTTCTTAATATATTTCAAAAATAGTTTCCCTTAACATAGTTTTAAAAATTAAAAATTTTTAGTGGAATGGAGTTGATTTTGCTCAACATTGATATTATTTTTTTCTTTTTAAATTCAACGTATTTGAACATGCTTCAAAGCTGTGGAGATAATGGCTTAGTCATAGTACCTCTCCATGACCCAGGACTGTGGACTGGGAAGGCACAGGGAAGCTAGAAAGGGATATTTGAGAGCAACATTCCTTCCTATCTGGACTCTCTCTCTCTCTCTCTCTCTCTCTCTCTCTCTCTCTCTCACACACACACACACACACACACACACACACACACACACAGAGAGAGAGAGAGAGAGAGAGAGAGAGAGAGAGAGAGAGAGAGAGAGAGAATTCTAAGGAGGCTTCCTACAAATCACTCCATAGAAAAACTCTCTTCTCTCCCAAGATTGTTCCAAGAGCACTTGCCCATGCTCAGCCAAGCCCCCTTGCTTTGATGTGGATCAGAAGAAGAACGCTCTTTGCTGAGTACAAGAAAACTTATTTGCCCCAGTTCTCATAACCTGTGTCTTCACTCAGTGAATGCTATATTCCAGGCAGCTGTCCTGAGTACCGGGATTGGGTTTTGGAAAAACCATCAGACACATCAAGCATTTGTGGATAAAAGAACAGCCTGGCTACACATTAAGGTCATTTCTGTCCTATCATCTATGGCATGGCAGCAAACACAGGTACAGGCAAACACCCCAGAAATTCGTGGTAGCAGTCTGAACCACCCTCCTGTCACTCTCTACTGAGCTAGCATGGCCCAAGGACCTATGCTGTACAGTAGGAAGATTTGAGATGTGGCGTAGTAGGTCCTTTTGTATTTGTGTTGCTTTCATTGGTTAAATAAAGAAACTGGCTTGGCCTTTTGATAGGGCAGAACTTAGATAGGTGGGAAGACAGAACTGAATTCTGGGAGGAAGAAGGCAGTGTCGCAGACACCATGGATCTCTTGCCTGGGATGGACGTTGAATAGAATCTTGCCGGTAAGCCACAGTCAGGTGGTAATACACAGATTAATGGATATGGGTTAAATTAAGATGTAAGAATTAGCCAATAAGAAGTTAGAGCTAATGGGCAAGGCAGTGTTTAAATAAATACAGTTTTTGTGTGATTATTTTGGGTATAAACTAGCTAGGTGGCTGGGATGGATAAGCAGCCCATTCTTCCTGTTACAGAGATTAGATTGTAGGATATTAACTAAAAAACAAGAAAAACTTAATAAACTCCATCTTATGGAATTTTTTCCCTCAAGTAAACTTTAGATCTGTATTTTTCCTCTACTTTATTGTTTAGATACTGAGGTTTGGGATGCCCTAAATATTGGATAAAAACAGTGCTTATAAAAGTTTAATTGCTAAACATTTGCTTAAATCTATTAAATATGAAAATAATTAATAATGAGTTAAAGCCAACTCTTTTCCCTTGGAAAAGATCACAGAATTTATATGTAATATTAGTGGTTAGGACAAAGATATATTATTAAAGCAATAGATTATAGAGAGAATATTACTAAGTGAGCATCAAGAAAAACTTGAAACCAACTATGTGTCTTGGACACCTCCAATAGAAGAAGAAAATCAAGATTGTTTATGAGCAAGTTAACAATTTGAAACCGCATTCTTCAAGCTCAGAATGCCCATGAGCCATCTAAACATGCAGTAAAAGGCTGGTGAGGGTTCTGTGGGTCCTGAGTAGGGCACAAGAATCTGGATTGCTAGCATGGTTGGTTTAATAACACTCTAGTAGAAAGGGTCTAAGTTTAGGACTGGTTCATACATCTATAGCATTGCACCCAATTGCCGTGATATCCTGAGAGGGTGACTGTGCATTTGACAAGGGTCTTCCATAGCCTGATACTGTAGGGAATGCTAATAAAATTATCAGTAGCATATTGCACTGGGGAATTGTTGCTTGTGAGTTCTAGGATTGGCTTCAAGTTCTGGGCTTCTTCCCTCTGTGAGCTTGAGTGAACCATTTAATCTTCTTTATACTGTGTCCTTAGCTTATGAAATGTGGAGAGCAATATCTGGAGGCATTTATTAAATAAAATGGAGGTAGCTAAATCATTAAATTGTCACAAGAGCCCTAAAACTAAATACTATTGTAATTAGAACCTCTTTGATCATGTGTAGGATTTGTAGAAAATAATCAAAATGTAGTTGAAAACTGTATTATGAAGTCCATGAAGATTGTAGCTGGACATAAAGAATAATGCAGGAAACATGGAATTCACATCTTCTCTCCAGGCCAAACAGAGCATGTGGGATTCTTCATACTGCCCAGTTCTTCATGTTTGGGTTTGTCTAGTAATTATCATTTCCGGTCCTTTATCATCAAGTGTCAGAAAAAGAAAATCACCAACAGCAAGGCCACGTGTGTCTGCTCCCCATGATGCATACAAAAGACTACAATCTCAGTAGCTGGAAACAGCACCCGTGTATTAGCTCACAGTTCTTGGAGCCAAAGTCCAATGAGGTGGGTTCTCTGCTCTAGTTTCCCAGGCTGCAAAGTGCTGGCTATTCCATATACCTTTCTGCAAGGTCATAAGCAAAACCCACTTTAAGCTTATTCAACTGTTTTGAGGGTCACTCAGTAACAGGGCTTCTGTAACTTCTGGGTTGAGGACCTCATTTTGATGTGAACTTTTTGGCAGAATTTTTTCTCAGCTCCCAAAGAACACCCTTTCTTTCCTATGTGGTGCTGTGGAATAATACTTTTGTACACTGTGAAGATTTGTCACTCGGGTTAATTTAATAAAATGCTGACTGGCTGGTAGCCAAGCAGGAATTATAGATGGGACCACCAGAGTAGGAGAAAGATGGGAAGAAAAAGGGCGGAGTCAGGGGAGATGCCAGCCAGCCACAGAGGGAGCAGAATATGTAGAAAATGAGGTAACAAGCCATGAGCCATGCAGCAAAGCATAGATAAGAAATATGGGTTAATATAATTATAAGAGTCAAGCCTGAGCTATTGGCCAAGTATTTATAATTTATATTAAGTCTCTGAGTCAGTTATTTTGGAAGCAGCTGCCAGTTATTTGAGAACAGGCAGTGGGAACAGAAAAACTCAGCTTACTGTGTGGCTCTTTTCCACAAGTTGTTTCACATCTTAAGTAATTTCGGGAGAAAATTTCTTCTATTAAACATCTTAAACTCCTTTAGATTATAATATAATTACATCATCTCTCTTCTTTTTTTCTTCCATAATCCCTAAATACAATGCACATATTTGTCTTTAAGCCCACAGACAAATTCTCGCCCCGCATTGAGGAAACTCCTCTTTGCAACAGATGAATACCATTAGAAAAAAACACGATCAATCCAAATGCGGAGAATGGAGCCTGGTCACAGCAGACAACACAGCTACTTACTGTGCCTAGGGCTCAGGGCTCAGGGAACACTTCGGAAGAGGGGATGGAAAGATTGTAAAACTCAGGGGATCAAAGAGTTTGCCGTGAGATTGTGTCTTCTAAGAAGCTGACATTCTGGAAGACTCCTGGTTAGGACTGCCCTCAAGAAGATTATCATTCATCCTTAAAGTCAAATGTGTCAGAAGACATCATTTCTATGGTTTTAATAAAGTCCTAGGAAAGATGCGCTCTAGAGACGAACGTCTAAATTATGAAAGACAAATACCGCAAGATAAATACTGTGACTTCCAAAAGTTGTTAATAATTAAAACATATACAGCAGGAAAAGTATAGAGAGAAAGATATAGTAGGAAATGATTAACGGGAAGACAAACAACAGCAAAGCCCCACCAGCTCCTGTGTAAGACAGAACATTGGTTTATTTATGGCTCAACCTCTGAGACCAAAGACTGCTAATTACATCATCTGAATGGAGCTGGAGAGCATAGGGGTGTTGGGGTCATCCTTCTTGTTCAATGAGAAAGAGAGAGGATTATGATAGAGCACAAGCAGGGATCAACTACCTGTCTGACAACTTCTCAGGGTACCCGCAGGTTGCTGCTATCACAGGACCGCATACCTTTTATGCTTCAGAGGCTACTATGGGAAGAGTTTGGGATTCAGTAATGGTAGAGACTAGTCCCAAAATCAGTCTGGCAGAGTTTTTTTCACTGAAAACCTTATCTGAAAGAGCCGGAAAATAAGGGAAGCAGGCAAACACGGATGGAGTTTGAGTGTTAAGAAAGCAAATACACAGGGTGAGCTCTGCATGTGTGGTGTTTCTCATGAATGTTTTTGGGGCTTTATGGTGTGCAGTGGTAAAAATTCTTGCAAAAAGCTGTAGGTTTACTGGCTTGAAGTAACAGGGAACACAGTCTCAGAAAGGATGGGCATGGACAAGCATGAAAAGTGGGAACCAAAGGAAAGGGTGCAAGCTGTGGTTAGAAACTTGCCATGGGTATTTGTCTGCACCAACAGCTGCATGTGCATGTAGGCTACTGCAAGGAACATGGGTGGGTGTGTGGTTGGGTGGGGGTCAGAAACAAATAACTTAAAAAGATAAGCAGGGTTTCCAACTGGTCTCCACCGCAAGGGATTGTGGGGTTTGGATGGAACGCTCATTGGGGAAGAGGGTCAAGGAATAAAGATTCAGTTTCCAGAATGAGGTTCAGAAAAGAGTTAAGATGACTCATATCAGCAGTGGAGCTCAACCTTACAAGGATCCAAAGTGATCAGCAGTAAATGAATTTCCAATTACAGCAAAATACAATCATTTTCAGAGAGAGATAAACTAGAGATCTTACACATCGCTATCTATACTGCCTAGCATATTATAAAGTGTTATTTAAGACAGGCAAAAAGAGTCATTAAACAGAAAAAAATCAGGAGAGAAAGGGCTTTGAGTAGAACAAAGTCCTGAGAGATAATAAATATTATAATTAATAAATAAGAAGCGTAGCTTTAAAACCGCTGCAGCTAATGTGTTTAAGATTGTAGTGAGAACGTACCTTCCTTCTAAAGCAACAGAAATATATTTAAAAACACAGTGGAAATTCTAGAATTATAAAAGGACCTCATCTGATATGAAAAATTCAGTGGACAGGCAAACTTTAGACTGGAAAAGGCAGAAAAGGAGTCATTAACTTAAGAACAAATCATATAAATTGATCTAAATGAGGATCCAGGGGTATTTTTTTAACTGAGCAGAAATAACTGCATATGAGAGAATACCAAGAGATCTAGCTTATGTATAATTGAAATTCCATTATAGAGGAGAGAGACAGCATAGAAAGGAAATAAAATCTATAATGGTGACCATTTTCTGAACCTCTTGAATTTTACGCAACACATTGGAAAATCTCAGAAGATGCCAAGGGTAGGACACATACGGCATTCCAAATTCGGTCAGTTCATAGCCAAGTTGCTGAACCCATGTGATAGTGGTGAAAACATTAGGGGGGAAATGCAAGCAGGTGAGGAAAACAGGGTAGGAAAGTCGCTGATAGCACACCACAAACAATGGTAGAAAAGCAGTGGACCACAGACAATAAAAGAAAAAAAAAGCATAAACCACGGAGAAATGTGCTTCATGAATAAATGTCAAGATGTTTCCGGACTGAATTACATCCACAATCTGTAAATTTACATTATAAAAATGTTAAAGAACGTTGTCAAGGCTGAATAGAAATGATAATGAATAGTCATTCCTCAGGTAGAAGGAAATGAAGGTAACAAATTGTAAATGTGAAAAAAAATCAAAGGATGTCTTTTGTTTGTTTTTTTTTATTTTTTATTTTTTTGGTTTTGATTTGTTTTTGAAAAGTTTTCCAGGGGCTGAAAAGATGGCTCAGTGGTTAAGAAATTCTTCCTGAGTTGACCTGGGGTCACTAGAGTGAGAGAACTAGTTCCACCTCACACCACAGGAGAACAGGCCCTGCACCCAGCCTGGACAACATACTATAGCTGACCCTGTTGCTGGGATTGCAGGTGAGCCAGTCTTAAGGGTTTGAGAGCAGGAGAGCTGACCCCGATCCCCACTATCTCCTACAACAATCGGGAGGGAGGCCTCTGAACCTTGCCTGGGTAAAATGGTAGAGCTGGCCTTGGCAATATGAGTGAGAGGAACCCAATTCTAAGTGTCCAAGAACAGGAGAACTGTAGGCTGCATTGGGTGAGCTAGCTAAGGCAGTGCTGGAGAACTCATCTGGGTAGTGATGATGAGGGAAAGCCAGCCAGCTGACCAAAACAGCTATTCCCCAGGCACATCACCAGGGCTATGGGTTGGCCCACCCCAAAATCCACTGAATCTATGAACGGGTGGACCATGTGAAGGGGATGAACCTACAGATCTAAAACAGCAGGATCTCCATGACACAGGACAACAGGATGTCCGAGAGGAGCCCCAGTGACAGTTTGTTATTAGTGGTGTAGCAGAACCCGGAGGCCTCAAGCCAGACCAATGACTCCTAGCAATGAACACTTACAAGTAAAGATGAACAGTCTAAAGGGTAAACTGTGCCTCAACGGGCCACACTACAGCTTCCACAACAAGATTCTTCTTTTCTTTTCTTTTTTTTTGTTTTGCTTTATTTTTTTGTTTTGTTTAGTTTTTGAATTTTCTTTTAATTTTTTTTTTTCTGGAGGAGGTTTCAAGGGCAGAGGCCAATGGGAGGGAACAAGAAGAGAAGTGGTATCAGAATGCATGACCTGAAATCCACAAAGAATCAATAAAAATTAAAAAAAAAGACATTCTTGCTGCTCTTCTAGAGGACCCAAGTTCGCAGCACCCTCGTAAGGTGTCTCACAACTGCCTGTACCCGAAGCTCCAAGGGATTTGATGCCTTCTTCTAGCCCTTGAGAGCTCACATACATACACATATAAAAATAAATGTATTTTCTTAATTCTAAAATGAAGCTAAATGTAAAATTTCAAACATTATGTTTAAGGTTTAAAATTAATGTTGGCATGAAATATTTGTGACACATAGCTTAAATTATAGTTAAGCTAATAGAATTAATTATACATTTGCAAAATTTTTATATTTAATTCAAAGTGTTAATTTTATTAATTCTAAATAGAATGTGGGAATTCACAATGCTCATTTTCTGCAAGAAGCACTAAAACATTAAAGAATTATTATCAAAAATGCACTAAATATTAAAATGGAATAATAAAAATTTAACCTGTAAGAAGCTAGTAAAAGAATGGTTGAAGTTCAAAGTAGATTGAAATAATAAAAAAGCTAGGTGCTCAGTATATTTAAGTCTAACAGCATCAATTTTTTATTAAACAATCCAACTGTTTTACTTAAAAGGCAAAGATTATCAGAGAAATTTTAAGAAGCCTGTATTGACTTCCTTGACGGCCCCTTTAAATATAAGGTGGACTTTCTCATACCAGAAACAAAACACGACATCACTCTGTCTAGACACAGGGTCTAGCTCTCTGCATCGTCCCAGCTCTTCTATGTGGTCAGTCTAAAATCCATCTCCCCGTGTTCTCCTGCAAAAGCACAATAAGACTCAAGCTATTGGATTTTCCCTACCTCTGCGTTCTGCACAAACAAGCCACGGAGTTGAGCCGTGGGGCACGGCAAAATTCAATAGAACTTGTGCCTGCTTGCTTCAATCCCTGCCTCCACCACCCTGCACCCTAGGGAACACGTTTGAGCAATACACTGCATACCAATGAGGGAGTCAATCTTTAGGGGATTGGAGAAATAGCATAGTAGCCGAGAGAACTTGCTCTTCTTGCAAAGAACTGAACATGACAACTGGTCACTCAAGTTGCATCCCCAGAAGGGTGTGTGGTGAGCTTTATAATCATGTGATTTTCCAGTTGGATGTGCTTCCTGAATAACACAGGTGAGCTAACTAAAGTCGGTGACATTGGTCTCGCTCAGTAGAAGAGCAAGGTTGTATTTCAAGAAGCCTGTTAGTTGGAATTTGTAGAACAGAGCCCCCTCCCATAGGAAACCATAAAGGAGGGTGGGTTATAATTTAGAGAAGGTAGCCTAGAATCTGATGCTAGGCAATAGACCCCACAGTCAGAGGATAAGATAAGCTGTGGACAGAAAAGAATGACTAGGGAGCCGTGAGCAGAATTCTTCCTCAAACTCACTCTAGTGAGAGTCTGAGCGCTGAGTGGTTATAGTAGAATGTCCTCAATTCAGAGTAGTCATCCGGGGTGCTCAATAGAGACTGCCAGGTTTATCCCTAACATAGTAAATGCTGACCTAGAACTTACCTAATAAAGCTAAGCAAGGTTGGAAATACCCAGACTAATTAAACAGAAACTCAGTAGCTGGGCATAAGGAAATTTAATTTAAAAAACAGCCACCATAATCCATTCACTAATGTAAAATCAAAGAGTCAGTTTCCTTTAACAGAACAAATTTGTTAAAAAAAAAAAGGGGGGGTGTAAAATAAAGGTATCCGATAGAAGCCATTCATTAGGACTGGTAAGTAGAAGAAAGTCCAGGTACAAGTCACAGACCAGAGAAGGAGGAGGACTGGGCGGCTGGAGAGATGGCCCAGCAGTTAAGAGAGTTAAGAACATTGGCTGAGATACTTGTTCAGTTCATGTGGCTCACAACAGATTATAACTCCAGCACCAGAGGATCTGATACCTTCTTCTGACCTCCATGGGCACACAAACACTTCACACACACACACACACACACACACACACACACACACACACTAAAAATAAAGAACATCTCATAAAACAAAAAAATGTGATGAATAATTGAAGACTAAGATAAAAATTTTAGAATGTCCCCAAGTGTAAAGGATGCTACAAAAGACCTGTAGTTACCTACCATCACATCTGCTTTCTATGTAAGATGGAAATGATGCATCGGGCCAGTTGGTATCACTTCTGCGAAATGCTACTTTGGAAGCCCTAGAATGTAAAAGAACAGAAAAAAAAAAGGAAAATAAAAATTATATCTAGTTGCAGTGAACTACATCATATTTGTGTAAAATCCTAATACAGCAGAACAGAGCTATTTGTAATGAAGCTCAGGAACTCACAAAGTAAACATCACCGTAAAACATCAATGGTGCTTATGGACAAAAAGCAAATGAGTTAAAAATTTAAAAATGATTTAATCTCTAAGTGGCATCAAGTAGACAAACTGTTTACAGAAAAAATTATAAATAGAGGAGGATTTTAATAGGTAATTTCAAATGATTGATGAGGAAAATAAATAATGGCCTAAAGTGGATGGAGAAACATAGAATGTTCATGAGTGAAAAACTAAATACTATTAAAAATGTTAATTATCTCTAAATTGATACATGGGATTTGTTTTTAGATGTTGACAAGTTGATTCTAAAATATGCATGGAAATGTCTGAAATAGACAACATGAATTATTGTCCAGTTTTGCAATCCCAAGCATTGGGTCCAGAACCTGGGGGGTGCCAGGCAAGCATTCTACCACTGACTTACATTCCAAGCCCTTCTTGTCTTTTTGTCTTGAGACAGGTTGATGTGGGAGGTCTTTCTATCTCTGTGCTGCTTTTATTGGTTAATGAATACATAAACTGCCTTGGCCTGTTGATAGGGCAGAAATTAGGGAGGTGGAAAAAACTGGACTAAGTGCTGGAAGAAGGAAGGCAAAGGGAGAGACACCATGGAGCTGCTGCCATAGTCAGACATGCCAAAACTTTGCCAGTAAGCCACTTTCACATGGCGATACACAGATTAATGGAGATGGGTTAAATTAATATGTAAGAGTTAGCCGATAAGAAGCTAGAGCTAACGGGCCAAACAGTATTTTAATTAATGCAGTTTCTGTGTGATTATTTTGGGTCTAAGCTAGCCGGGCAGCCGGGAACCAACAAGCCACTCTCCCTCCAACAACAAGTTACCACTAAGATATGGCCCAGGCAGGTCTGGAGCTTACAATTCTCTTGTCCCCACTCCTGAGTAGCTGGCATTGGAGGCCTGAGCTTCCAGACCCCACTGCACTCTTATTGAGTATATCAGCCATGCCTCAGTGTGGACCTCATCCCTGAGTAGTTAGCCAATACATAAGGGGCTCAATGGTATTTTATATACTTTAAATTTCATTGTGCTTTGTTATGGTTGTTTTTCTCATTTGTCTTACTGGTCTTCTACTTGTTATTTTTGATTTTGTTGTGTGTGGGTTTCTTGTTTTTGTTTCATAGTTTTTTTGCTTGCTTGAAAGAGAGAGGAAAAAAAGAACATGAAGTTGGGCGAGTAGGGAGGAATTAGAAGATGAAAAATCATGTTCAAAATATATAGTAGAAAAAATGTTTTTTCAATAAAAAACAGGTCTTTTTTTATTAAGATAAGACTTCCTTGGTTGTATTTCTATATGAATCATTAGGCTGTAATCATAGCAGCATGGTGCTGGCTAAAGAGCAGAAGAAGAGTGATTCAAAAACCCAAAAATTCCAAAGCAAACCAGCTAGCTCACAATCAACTCATTTTTAACAGTGGCGTCAGGGAAACTCAAAGAGAGAAAAAAGATATTTTTAAATAAATAATTGAATGGATGCAGAAAGAAGAAACACCAGACCTTCCTTGTGTCACATTAAAGCTAGGAGGAAGCAGAATAATTAAGTCAGTGACTTGGGGGAGGAAACGGGTAAGTGGTGTTTGCAGCAAGTCTCCGTCAGATGTGGAGGTGAACTCTAATGTGGAAGAAGCTGTTGTTACACACCTTAATCGGAGACTACGACTCAGTAATGAAAAGGAACAAACCAAGGGCTTGCATGATGTAGAGGAACAGCAAAAATCCTACACCATAAAGAATGAAAAAGAAAAGCACATTTGTAAAATGTGTTTTTAATTGTGTGTGTGTGTGTGTGTGTGTGTGTGTGTCCCCACATGGAGGCTCTTGGATCCCATGAGGCAGAAGTTCCAAGCAGATGTGAGCCTCCACCTAGTGCTAGGGGTGAGGCAGGTAGATCTCCCTAGGAAACGGAAATGGAATAGATAGTTATGGGTGCACGAGGGTAGGAATGGAATGGGGAGATCAAGAGAGGAGAAGTAGAGAAGAGGGGCATGAGGCAGGGAAAATGGGGAGCCAGCTAAAATTAAGGGGCATTTGAGAGGTAGTATTAAAACCTGATGCAGGAGAAGCTTCCTAAGATGTATACATATGCACGGGTGATCTAGATGAAATTGCCAAAGTGGGAGAGACAGAGCGCAACTGGACATTTCTTCAGATGCCTCTATATATTTAATGTAGAGAGAAAATATCGAGATTCCCATTTAATTATTTCCCTTGGGCTATTTCTGTCTCCCCGGCAAGTAGAGAACTCTTGGTAAGTACAGGCTTGGAAAAGGTCTCCCACGGTCTGAATCTGTTCTGGTCTTCCCATTTCACCTCCACAGCTCCAGTAATGCAGGTCCCAGTGGTGCAGATCTCTTTCCATTGCTCTTCTCTCTCTTCTAGAACCTCATAGAAATAAACAAGTACGGAACTACAAAGTTAGTTTTCTAGCCCCGTGGGGCTGACGTAGGCTTTAGGGTGTGAGATTCATGGTTTCCATGGTTGGTAGAGCAGGAATTCTGTACGGCCCATCCAATCTGTTACATCGTAAGTAACCAAGAGTCGCTGAGTATACAGATTAGATAGAGACCACGAATTCAAGTTCTCCCCTGGCCGTACCAGGAATCTAGGGTGGGCCACATTGCCCCCAAATGGTGTTTATAACTACAGGTACAATAGTAGATCATATTTCAGTGTTTGCTTCTCTTTTGTCTCAGCTTCCCCTCTTCCTGATATGCAGAGCACCTTTCCCTCAGAGGATTAGGGCATTTAGAACAGGCACACAGAGGTCAAGTTGAGCCCATCAGCTCCTGCGTACAAAGAATCTCTGAATCTGCAACCATAAAATTGGTTCTCAGGAGCTAGGCTTTACAGAAAGAGAAAACAGTTTTAAAACTCCCTGAGCTGTCATTAATATATTATGACTTGAGCCTAGCTGTTTAAATCACAGGGTTTCTTCTAGAGCGAGGGGTGAGATTCATTCTGCTCTTCGGATTGTGCTATGAGGTCTGATGTTCCCAGGAAGAGAGGTGGTGACTGGCGTGGAAGCACCAACTGTGGCAGAAGGGAGAGGAGAGGAAAACCCGCCTTTCCCAAAGGGAGACAGGGAAATTTTCGAATGGATCATTGCTACGAGTCCCTTCAAAAACCGGTCAGTCTCAAAATCCCAGTCACTTGATCTGGGCCTACAGACCGTCTCGCTGGATTTTCTGATCGAGGTAGTTTTGTCTTAGCTGGGCTTGTTGTTGCGGCTGTGATCCACTGCTGACTGGACCAGTGGCCATCTGGTTTACAGAGGGCTCAGGTGGATCTGTTTGTCTCTATTTTCAAGGTCCTCTCTCCTCAGGTGAGCTGTGCTGTGCTTGCTTCTGAGGTAGTGGCGCTGTTCCAAGGGAGAGAGAGGCACAGCAGTCTTTTGAGACATAGGAACAGAAAGATGAATTTTTTAATCAAAAGCAATCAGAAGCCAGATAGATTCACAGGAGGTAAAGAGTCCCTCTTGGAGGGACGACCTTGAAGAATATCACATTGCAAAGGAGCCCGAGAAGGAATAACCTTTGTATGGCCTTGTTTCAGGGATGTTTGGTCAGCCCACCATCCTGCACAGAGGGTCTCAACCTTCCTAAATCTCTGCTGCCCTTTTATACAGTCCCTCAAGTTGTGGTTTCCTCCCAACCATAAAATTATTTTTGTTGTTACTTCATAACTATAATTTTGCTAGTTATAAATCATAACTTGAATATGTTCTGAAGATAGAGTTTTGCCAAAGAGGTTTCAATCCATAGGTTTTACGTATATGGGTGTTTTGCCTCTGTGTATATGTGTGCACCACAGTTATGCAGCGCCCTCAGACTAGAGTTTCAGATGGTTGTGAGCCAACGTGTGGGTATTAGGACTCAAACACCATTACATGTATTGGTTACTTGTGTGTTCCGTTTGTTTAGGTTTTATGTGTGGGATATTATGCTTGCATGCATGTCTGTGTATCATATGTGTGCTTAGAGTCTATGAAGACCAGGTAGGAAGATCATGACTTCAAGACTAGCTTAGACCACACAGTAACATCCTGTCTCCAAAACTAACACCATAGTGTGTGTGTGTGTGTGTGTGTGTGTGTGTGTGTGTGTATGAAATGGATGTTTTGGTAATATTTCCAGCCGCAAGCCCTACTGTCCGACCACTTCTGTTTCTTGTTGGCTATTCTACAGTGTGTGTAGCAGGTTCTAACGGTTCTACTCCACTTTTTCAAGTTACTTATCAAGCTAAGCAATGTCGAGTCAAACCTTAGCAGGTGATTTGACTTACTGCTTATGCACAGCTTCTGCTTAACCTTTTGAGAGCCTTCCTGCTAAGGTCTTATAGGAGTTCTTTACGTGCTGTGAATAGGAATCCAGCCATCCACAGACAGTGAGTATCCTTCCCTATTTGATACGCCACATTTTCAAATGCATTTTGATAATGTGTCTGTTGAACAAAGGTTCTTAAATTTAGCAGACTCTAACCAATTGATATATTAGGATTACTACCCTGTAGGGTCCTTTAACAAAACTCTGTTACTTTCCAGTCAGAGAAGTAATTTAGAGACATTTTTATTAGTTAGAGCGGTAAAAACCATAGGCTCTACTCAAGAGGTTGGTTCATCTGTATGTGGCTTAGGGCAAAGAATGAAGGAAAATCAAAAATCACATTTGCAACTCACCTGGCTCAGGATATTTGATAAGGTACTTTTGAAAATGTAATTTTATATAAATATTTTTTTCTTCCTGTTGTGGCTTCCTCTGTATTGGCAGGGGAGAATTTTGGGGGTCATTAAGAATCTGGCAGATAAATATTTAGTCTTCCTTTCTAGTTCCCTAAATATCTATGAGCAAGAAGTTTGCTATAACCTTCTGCATTTACACAGGCAGGCATATTACACATAACCATATACACCTATCTGCTGCTCTAGGAAAATAAGCCTGCTACTTTTAGGTAGAGTCTATGGTTCTTACCACTTTCAGCTAATAAACAAAGATACAAACAAACAAATGAAAGCACCAGTTTGACATTTCCATGTTCAATGAGTTGTGTAGGTATTGTTTTCAGCACTGGGTCCTTGCTGTCAGTTTGGGGAGAGCAATGAGTCTTGGCAACAGCCTGGGTTCTTTGGGGATTCCCATGAGAACATTGTGGTCAACAATTCAATTAGACGATGTAACTCATTGCCAGTATTGGTGACAAAAGATGTCTAGTTGGGACTCTGGGACTCTGCCTTCCTCACTATTGGGCAATTTCATTCATATGTATATATATATATATATATATATATATATTTCCATTGGTTATTAAAGAAGCTGTTTTGGGCCTATTGCAGCACAGAATAGGGCAAGGGCAAGGCAGAAGTCCAAGCAGATAGAGGAGGAGAGAATAGGTGGAGTCAGGGAGATGCCATATAGCCACAGGAGAAAGATACCCATCAGTAAACCATGAGTCTCATGGTAAAATATAAATTAATAAAAATGGGTTCATTTAAGATGTAAGGGATAACTAGAAATACGCTTAAGCTATTGAACAAACAGTATTTCAATTAACACAGTTTCTGTATAATAATTTTCGGGTCTGGGTGTCTGGGAAATGAATGAGTAGCCTGTGCTTACATATACATGTATATATTTTAGGAAGCTTCTATTGTATTAAGTTTCCATACTACCCCTAAAATGTCCTTAATTTTAGCATCTCTCTCCATATTCCCTCTTTCTCCTCTTCCCTTCTCACCCCACGTAATCCTTCCATTCCAGTCCCCCATCATTCATCCCTCTCTATTCTATTTCCCTCACCTAGGAAGATCTTTCTGCCTGCCCCCTAGTCTCTTATCTGTACCTACCCTCTGTTGTATGGATGGTAGCTTAGTTATTATTGACTCAACAGCTAGTATACATATGTAATCATGAGTCTAGGTTATCTTATTCAGGATGAGTTTTATAGTTCCATCCATTTACCTGCAGATTTCATGATTTCATCTTTTTAAATGGTTGAGTAACATTCCATTGTTTAAATATGCCATATCTTCTTTATTCATTTATCTGTTGAGGGAAATCTAAGTTTAAGTTGTTGTTAGTGATTAACTCGCAGTAGACTGCTCTTATTATGTTGAGATGTGTTTCTTGTATCTCTAATCTCTCCAGAACTATCATCATGACTGGGTGTGCAATTTCATCAAAGATCTTTTCTGCTTCTAATGAAATACTCATGTGGTTTTTGTCTGTCACTTTGTTTATTTTGTAGATTGCATTTATCAATTTATGCATGTTGAACCATCACTGCATCTCTGGGATGAAGTCTACTTTGATTAGGGTGGGTGATCTTTTTGATGTTTTTGAATTTGATTTGGAAGTTTTTTTATTGATAATTTAATATCTGTTTGCATTAGGGTCATTGATCTATAATTCTCTTTCTCTGTATTGATGTGGTTTTGGTGTCAGGATAACAGTGACCTTGTAAAATGAATTGATCAGTGTTCCTTCTATCTCTATTTTGTGGAATAATTTGAAGAGTATTGGCAATAACTCTTCTTTGAAAGTCTGATATAATTCTGTAACATGAGGGCCTGCTTGTTGGGGTTTCTGTCCTGCCCAGTTCCCACAGTCGTTTGGTCCTAAACAGTCACACAGAAGTCTATATTAGTTATAAACTGATTGGTCCATTAGCTCAGGCTTCTTATTAGCGCTTATAACTTATATTAACCCATTATTCTAGTATATGTTAGCCACATGCCTCAGTACCTTTTTCAGCGGGGCAGGTCACATATTTCTTCTTCTGTGTCTGGACAGGACTGGGGCCTCCTTCCTCCCAGAATTCTCCTGTTTTCATTGACCTGCCTCTACTTCCTGTCTGATTGTCCCACCTATACTTCCTGCCTGGCTACTGGCCAATCAGCATTTATTTAAAACATAATTGACAGAATATAGAATTGTCCCACACCACTTCCCCCTCTTTTTGTTTTTTAACAAAGGAAAATATCCATAGTCCATTTTTTGGGGAATGTGGGCGTAGTATTCCAGGCTACTTCCTGCTACTTGGGGGTGCTGATAATCTTATGGGGACCTAAAGAAAATTTTGAATTATGATCGAGTCCTGACTGGAGTATCCTGTGAGTTTTTATTATCTCAGGCAGCAGTCTTGAACCCATTCTGGATGTAGAGCTCAAAAATCTGGGCCATCTGTTACTAATGGAGACTTCTCAGGTGGTCTTCCATGATCAAACCTGATTTTTCTTAACTCAGAATGAACTCACAGCTTCTCATTTCCTGTGGAAACAAAAGCAAAATCTCTTCTCCAAAGTAACATACCTTTTGACTTCAATGTTGAAGTCAAGGTATTTTTAAAATACTTATCTTGGATTAATTTAGCAGCATTTATAAACAAATATCTTTTAGCAGCTGTTGCTCCTTCCTCATCATTCAGACAACTCACAGAGAGCATAATAACATATAGTATCAAGATTCTCTGTGTGTTTTTCATCTTTACATGGCTTTATTTTAACTTTTAATTTTTTGA
>JAQHUG010000275.1:1887968-1899563 GCA_028555095.1 Dicrostonyx torquatus | reverse complement strand
AAAAAAAGAAAAATGCATGCATGTGATAAATATTCAGTAAACTATTCTTATTGTTTTTCTAATTCCAAGAGCAAAGATAATCTACAGTACTTTGATATTTTGTGTTCTCAAAATAAGTTATTTGATTCTGTTAATATCTGATTCAAGTTATTTGATTTTTTCAATATAAATCAGTCAGAACCTTTGAAGTCCTACATTGATATAATTATGACTTGGGAGCTTAATAAAATCAATTCCATCATACTTAGACACACATGGAATCATATTTTGTAAGAACTCTGAAAAGAAATTTATTTGATGAGAATTAAAAATTTGAAAATTCTTTTGATTTTTCCCTTATCTCAGTAAGAAAATCACTGAAAGGCATATAATTGAAAACTGACAATAATTTCAGTAGCACAGGGAGACCCCCTGGAGATGCTGATACAACAGGTATGGGCGAACTTTGGATGGCGATGGTGAACTTTTGGAACTTCAGTGACTCTGAAACAATGTGTGTACTGGAGAAATTGAAATATGTAATTCTCCATGCCCATCCCCTCTTCACTCGTCACCTTCAGGTCTAAATAAAAATAACTGTCTTGAAACTGACATTTGGTCAGGGAACCCCTCCTTGACTATTGTGACTAACTAGCAGTCCTCATCACATTCTAACCCTAAGCCTCTGTGACAGGATTGGCTGTGGCATGATGACAAGTAGCCTCCATTAGAAATAAACATCTTAACTATGAAAAGTGCTGAGGTCTTATGTCTTTTTGTTGTTGTTGCTTCTTATATAAATTGCATTCACCAGCATTCTCTTAGAGGAACTGAATTTATGAAATAAATATATATTAAAAGAAGATTCATTGGATTGGCCTACCTGATATGATCTGGTAATTCAATCATAGCAACCTTCACTCTGGAGATAGTGAACCTGGTCAGTTCATGGGGCTTGATGTCTTTGGAGTATTTTTTTTTTTTTGGTTTTTTGATACAGGGTTTCTCTGCAGCTTTGGAGTCAGTCCTGGAACTAGCTCTTGTAGACCAGGCTGGTCTCGAACTCACAGAGATCCGCCTGCCTCTGCGTCCCGAGTGCTGGGATTAAAGGCGTGCGCCACCACCGCCCGGCTTGTCTTTGGAGTGTTAATCTGCCATTAAAGACCAGTGATTTCTGGAGAGCCATAGGTCTTCAGTTGATGTGGGGTGTCCAAAGAATCTGGGTTCTATCAGGGAAGGAGTTAGCAGTGGTGGCAACGGCAGCGGAAGAGCAGAAATCCGGTAGATAGCCACACACACAAAGGTGGTGAAGTCCCTAGTAAGATATGAAGGCACTCAGGCAAAGGCTTTCATCTTAGAACTCAACCACAAGGCGCCACCCACATTTCAGCTGCATTTTCCACTTCATCCTCCTGATCAAGGGAATCCCTCACAGATGGGCCCCGCAACTTGCCTCTTAGTTGACTGTGGATCCAATCAAGCTGACAGCCAAGATTTTGGTGCATGGAAGGAGACTTTTCAGGTAACCATCATCCAGGTGATGGAGCAGGACTCTAATTTCTTTGCCTCGTGATACCTCATGGCACATATGCGTTCCTGATTACCAAATCAAAGGGAGTGGGAAGTTGAGTGCTAGCAACCCAACACTTAAATGTGGCTGTCACATTGTCATTCCACACAGATGATATTGATCAAAGCCAGGAAAATGCCTTCAGTAGCTTCAAGAGGGTAGATAAATATGGTCTACATACACTCAAAAGCACAGAAGAGCTGGCTACTAGTAGTAATATTTATTATATGATGTTCTATGCCACATACAACACTCACCTTACCCTAACAGCATCCATTTGTTCGTTTATTTGGTTCTTATCTCCTCATCATGTAACCAAGTGCTTGAGTTCAGTGTCTCAATTTTGTTTTAGCACCAAGGGTTCTTACTAAGACTAGCTTATTGTAAACACTCAAGGAAATTCTCTAATGAATGAAGGGATGAAGATGGAGGATTGTCTAATGGGATTCAGACCATGAGTCATTTAAATTAGGTTAATAGGAAAAGAAATACAACCCCAGACACAACAACTGTTTATTTATTTTGCCTGGGAGAATTAGACAATTAAACATTTATTGAGTACCTGTATTCCCAAGGCTTGCGAAATGGATTGCATCAATTTAATTATACCTCAAGTTTACAGTATCTGCCTGTACAAAAGACTGCAAACTACTTGAATCTTGCCTTCTAGTAATAAATTGACAATGATTATCTGTTTCATGAAAGCTTCATTTTTTTCCTCAAGAAATTCACACCAGGACTCATTTCAATAACCATCCCTCCCCAGGAGAACTTAAAATATGATTCAATTTACACACAAGTTCCTAGGAATACATCTACTGAGTCCATTGTGCTACAACCACGCTATTATTGTATATGGGTTCTCTACAGCATGAGGAAACCTAGCCAACATGCCAGGATCCATTTTGATTCTTCAGTATCTCAATTCATTTCTAAACCCCTTTCGTGTCCAAAAAGAATAAAGTCCATTGCTGTTACTGGCTCCTGTAGCTATTGCTTTGAATATTGCTTGGAATATTATTTTTAAAGTAAAAGAGGAACACTGCTTTCAAAATATATTAAAACAAATTTCTAAAGCTTTCAAGCAATAATAGTTGTTTAAAGGACATACACATAGATGCTCACTCACTAAATATTGGGATAATCATTTGGCCATAAGGAAAAAGTTGTATAATGCACCCACATGGTTAGGAACTCAAGCACTATGGGAAAGCAAAACGGCCACCGAAAAGCTCCCTCTCCTCGCTCCCATTCTTATTCGCCTCTTATAAAAACACAATAGGGTAAATGAAAAAACTAAAGAAAGCATTTTGAAAATGTTAGCATAAATTATGTGTTTGAGTAGATGTATGTTGCCCGATTTAAACATTATTCAATGAATACATATATCAAAACATCACCTGATTTTATTAATATGTATAATTCTTATGCATTATGTATCATTCAACATAGGATTATTATGCTTAGTTGAGTGTTAAAATTCTTGGGTAAAAAAAGACAAAACTACATTAGAAGTGCTGCTCCTAGTTCCTTTCTTCTGGTCTTAGGTTGATCTCCAGAGCTCCACCTGCTACTCTCCCAAATATGTTGACAGTTACATAATTTTCACCTCTGTGATTGCACTATAATTTAATTTCCTGCTCTCATATCAATATAAAAGAGCAAAACCATAATGTCATATTCTAAATCCATACACCCATCATAAAACACAAAAAAATAAATAAACCAAGACAAACCCCTCACCATCCCCAAAGCTTTAGTAATATTGCCTAAGGAGAACAAAAAAAAAATAAGAACTCCAAAGAACAATGATAAAAAAAAACCCAGATATTTCAAATTGCTCAAAGAGAACACAAGCACCTGAGTGAGCATTCTTGTATATGTATTTCTTCACTGGAAAACCCAAGGATGAGGAGGCATTTCTGAGTCAGAAAGCACATTTGTCCACAGCTATTCTGCAGTTCCCCTCTAGCCAAGGTGATGCTGTTCCTACCTCAGACTCTGCCCTGTCTCTGGTTTTTTTCACAAGAGCCACTCCACATAATCTCTGCAGCCCTGGAGAGTAACTAGAGACTGATATGTCTCACCTCTACTCCTGTTTCCTGTGCCTACTCCATATGATCCCTCTGGCCTCAGTAAGTGATACCATCCTTGCCTCAAGTCCATAGCCCACCTTGCTGTCACTTCTGGGCACTATAGCTGCTCTGAGGAACTTTTCAGGTTGAGCCCTGGTAAGCAACATCACCTGCCCCTCCTCATCTCCACTTCTGCATGCAAATTGCTCCACAAGCCAGAATCGGGAACTGCAGTCAGGAGAAGATACTTCTTGATCTCCAGCTACCCTAGTCTCAGTTCTGTCCCCTGGGACTCACACGAGCTATCACACCACCTTTGGATTCAGGTTTGATGGGCCAAAATCTCATACCAAAAAATCAAACAATATCCCTAGCTGAATTTCCGGGTCCCATCACTAAAACATAAACCAATTTACCAATAATAAGACACAAATTAGCAGACTGGGTTAGCATTCAGCATTTCTTTTTGCTCCCTCTCAGAGACACAACTCACAATTGCTACCACCTTAAAGGATAAGGACAAAAAACAATGTAAATAAATAGAAATAGGAAGCAGACAGTCATAACTATTCTAATATCAGAAAAACTAGCCATCAAATTAAAATTAGTCAGAACATATAAATTAGTTGCATTCAGGGACCAACCCATCAAGAAGTATTATAATTTATAACACATGCACCACATACAAGTATACTTTACCACTGAAGGTAAAGCCAATAATTAGCCCAAATCCAATAATAATGGGAAATTTCAATGATTCATCAATGGTCAGGTGATCCACACAAAAACTAAAGAGAAACATTGGGGTTAGGTGAAATCGTAAATCAAATGGACCTAATAGACATCTCTAGAACACTCAACCTAAACATTAAATAATATGCATTCTCAAAAGCTCATGGCACTTTCTCCAAAAGATAAACAAAGCAAAAGTCAACAAGTATAAGAAAGTTGAAAAAAATCCTTTATTAGTGAGTTTTCATTGTTGGGAGAAAATACCATGACCAAAAGCATCTTATGGAGGAAAAAGGTTATTTTTGCTTGCAGTTCCAGAAAAGGAGTCCAGACTGGTAGGTATAATGGTTTAGAATAATAATGTCCTATAGGCTCGAATATTTAAAGGTTTAGTCTTCAGTGGATGAACTATCTGGAGGGAGTTGGAGATGTAGCTTTGTTTGAGTAGGTATGTCCTTGTTGGAATAGGTGTGCTACTGGAAGTGGTCACTGAGGCCCTGCCAGGCCCCATCTCTCCATCTCTGTCTCTGTCTCTGTCTTTCTCCCTCTGTTCCTCCCTCATCTCTCCCTCATGCTGCCTGTGGATGTAAAATTAATAGCTCCAGTACCATGCCTGTCTGCTTCCTGCCATGATGATCATAAACTTACCCCTGGAAACCATAAGCAAGCCCCCAAATAAATGTTTTCCTTTTTAGGAGTTATCTTGGTCATGATGCCTCTTAGAACAGTAACTAGGACAAAAGTCAGTGCCAGGAGTGAGATATTGCTATGATAGGCCTGGCAATGCTGTTGATTGGAGGAATATAGAAGACTTAGGGACTTTGGACAAGAAAATTTTTAACACTTTAAATGGGGCTTATTGGAGCCTTCAAGTAGGAGCTGGGAAGATAGAAGTTCTGAAAAAGTAAGCCCAGGTCAAGATGTTTCAGAGGGGAAGAGTATTAAGCAGTTGGCCTAGAGATATCATCCTTATAAATATAAAATGTACAATTTCAGGAGACAAAGGGAAACCAGATATATGTTGGAGTCAATTTCTGTGCTCAAGGAGATAAAAGGTTTAAAGAAAAACTTGATTCAAAAATGGAAAGAAAGGGAATGGTACTCTCAGGCAAGACCCCACCCATCTTAATCCTGCAATCTGCAAAAGGAACAAGTTTTACGGATTTTTTTGACCTGGAAACCATCAACAAGTCAAAGCCTATGCAAATGTAAGCCATGAAGGAGCCATGTTTCAGCCCAAGTGGGCATCAGATCTTGGCAGTTTCTTCCATGTGATTTGGAATATTTAAAGTCAAGGGCACAAAAAGAATTATATGGAATCTTCCTCTGTGAATAAGGAAAGGTGCTGGGGCCAGGCATTTGTCAGTGCAGTCCCTTACTAGAGGCTTGGAGAGGCCACTGAGCAAAGCTATGAAGGTGAAACCTCAATTGTGTTAGAATTGCTAAGAATTTGGAGATGCCAGAGCATCTGCCAAAGAGAGCTGCTGAGAGTGCGTGCAACCAGCCCAAGGGAGAAAAGTGTGTTGCAGTCAACAAACCTAGAAGGAGCTGGAGTTTTGTGGAGCCTTTGACATAGGCCTTGGAGATTCAGAATGTGGAGTATCCCTGCTGATTTTTCAGTCTTGCTTTCAGCATTTCCTCTCTATGCTCCATTTCCCACCCCTTTGGAATGATAATATATATCCCATGACATTGTATGTTGGAAGTATGTGATCTGCTTTTTGATTTTGACTTTTTCAAGGGGTTAAAGTTAAAAGATTGCCTTAAATCTTAGAAGAGACTTTGGACTTTTTTTTCTTATTGTTTTTGTTGATCAATAAATTTTCTTTACTCCCCTCCCTTCCTCCTCTCTCCCCTTCTACCCTCTTCTGTAATCCCCATGCTCCTAATTTACTCATGAGATGAGACTTTGAACTTTTAGGCAACCTTGTGAAAGACTATAAGTTAGACCAAATGTATTTTGCATTATGATATGACTATAAGGCTATAGTTGCCAGGGAGTGAAATGTGGTGCCTTAAATGTGAATGCCCCACATAGCACATACATTTGCATGCTAAGTCTTGTTAGTTTTTGCTGTCAACTTGGTATAACATAGGACCAACTGCAGAGAGGAAACCCAGGTTGAAGAATTGTCTAGATCAGACTGGCCTGTGGCCATGTCTGTGAGAGACTGTCTTGACTGGTGATTCATATGTGAGGGCCCAACTCACTATGGTTAGGACCATCCCTAGCCAGGTGAACCTGAGATACAGAAGCATGCACAACACAGCAAAAGCTATATAGAGCAAAACCATAGCCAACTTCACACAAAATACAGAAAACATCAAAGCATTTCCACTAAGATCTAGAACAAACAAGAGCATTCACACTCGGGACTGGAGAGATAGCTCAGTGGTTAAGAGCATTGTCTGCTCTTTCAGAGGTCCTGAGTTCAATTCCCAGCAGCTACAGGGTGACTCACAACCATCTATAATAGCACCAGATGTATGTATACATGTAGAGTGCTCACACATAAAATGTAAATAAAGTTAAAAACAGAAAGGAGTGTTACACTCCTTTCTAAAAAAAAAAAAAGACTTTTCACACTCACTACTCCTTAAATATAGTTCTTGAAGTCTTAGCTATAGCAATAAGATAAAGACCCAGAAGGGTTACAAATCAGAAAAGAAAATGTCAGGGCATCTTTGTTTGCATATTATATTGTTCTATACATAGAAGACCTTAAAGGTTTGGCCAAAAACTCTTACAGCTGATCAATATTTCCAACAAAGTGGCAGAATACGAAACTAACACACAAAAGCCAATATCTTTCATATATACTAATATCAAACACATTGAAAAATACACAAGGAAAACAACCCCATCCATGATAACTATAATTTTTTAAATACTTGGGAACAAACCTAACCAAAAAAAAAAAACCCACTCTACAAATACAACTTTAAGACATTATAAAAAGGAGAGGAAGACACTATAACATAGACTTTCTATGCTCATGTATTGGAAGAATTAATATGTGAAAATGATCATCTTATCAAAAGTTGCCTACATATTCAATGCAATATTCCAGGGCAATTCTTCACAGATATAGAAAAACAATCTCAAAATTTATTTGGAAGCTGAAGGATATTACTTTTATTCAGGATTTCTTTGAGTATTCTTGATCTTTTGTGCAAAGTCATAGTGATCAAAATTATAAGCACAAAAAGAGACATATAGATCAATCCAGGGAGTAGAAGATCCCATGGCAAGCTCATGTAATAGCTATCCAATTTTTGTCAAAGATATACATTAAAGAAAGGACATCCTCTTCAAGAGCTGATGTTGGGAAGCCTCAAGAATAACGTGTAGAAGTATATGGCTGTCATTACTACATGAAGGCATCATTTTTAGACATAAAAATACTTTAACTTGAGTAATTATGGCTCTCGAGATTAATTTATCTATATCTTTCTGTTAAGTAATAAGAAATACAATTCTAAACATGGTGACTTATTTTTCTTTCTAGTTTGCATGTGACGACAAAGCATTCCTGTTTAAACTAAAAGGATGTCCACTTAGAAGTTTTAGCTACATAACGTCACATACACATTAGCAAATCTTAGATCAGTAAACAACCATAATTTACTTACTTGCTATCAAATGAATACATATATGACATATCAACTAAAATTTATGCATGTGACAATTATCTGAATGACTATAAAACACAGTACTTCTATGTGTGCACGCAGTTATTTACATTTATAGAGAGGTATATTTGCTTTGTTCAAGTGAAACATTGACACACACTACTAATCTAATCTGATCATCACCACAACACTAAAGTCATGCTAAAGATTTAAAAGCAAAGTGGAATGGTGTTTTATTTCAAGAAGCTTCTGTGAGTTTTGTCTGTAAGTATCAATAGAAGCTCACTCAATATTATCTATTCACCAAACACATTAGAATTCAGTGCCTGAAAGCCAAATAGTGGCCGTTATTGGAATGTTGTACAACTCACGTGTTAATGTGCTTGTACCCACACGCAATGATCAAAATTGTAGGTAATATGAATCAACTTGCTTACTAGTAGCCTGAAAACTTACCTCTCTAAAAGCTGTCTGTCTCTAAGGACAGATATGTCCTAAAATATTGGAAGTTAAAGCATCAACATATAATTAGGTGGGCACAGCATCTCAGAGTCCATTAAACAAATCTACATCAAAATGATCTATGGTATCAGCAATAATACATGACACGGTGAAGAAAGATTTGCCCAGACAGGATTTGTAATTAGAGCCAATGAATAAGAGTGGGCTAGTAGGTGGAGAAGACAAGAGGCATACATCCTTGTTCTGTAGTGCATGCCATAATACAGCAAAATACAGAATAGTGTATGGACATAAATCTTATCTCCATACCTTAGGAATTAGGCCATATAGCTAACAAACCTCCTGCTTTCTCAGTTTTCCATCCTCAAAATGAAAATAAAACTAGTATCTTTCTCTTATAGATTATGCTGATTTAAATGAGTCTATACGTGTAAATGTTTGAAGTGTCTGGTATGGGATATAAGCCTTGCTAATTTTGCTATTGCTAAAATTAAGCAAACCTATATAAAATATTTAGGACATTTCCCCAGATCAAAGTGTGAACTAGAAGAAAATGAGTGGGGTGTGTACACTGAAGCTAGAATAGTTTTAAACCAAGAACATGATGAAAATATTTTGAGGGTATAAGAGAAAAACCGGAGCAGTGTGGTACCTAGTAGAACATTTGACTAGGTCATCTTGACATGACATGTTGACAGCAATGGCATTTTGGTATGGCCATCTCATCCTGACATATAAAGCAGCAGCTTCAGATTGTCCAAGTCCAGCTTTGCCGCCTGTAAAGTAGGCAGAGCCACCATCCCCTAGAGCTGCCGGCTTTCAGCAACCTCACTTTTCATCTCTTCCACTTTCTGTCTGTGCATGTGAAATCAAAGATTGTGAAATGTTTTTAAAATTTAAAATTTACTCCCAAGTAAGAGCCTTTGCCATTGTGATAAAAAGAGAAGTCTTAAAGATTCTTAGCACCTCCCCTCTCTGCTAGACTTCCTCAGAAGCACTGCTGTATTGTTATAGGGTGGCTCCTTAGTCTGCAA
This sequence comes from Dicrostonyx torquatus, assembly GCA_028555095.1. Classification (NCBI taxonomy): domain Eukaryota; kingdom Metazoa; phylum Chordata; class Mammalia; order Rodentia; family Cricetidae; genus Dicrostonyx; species Dicrostonyx torquatus. The sequence continues at coordinate 1,890,078 of JAQHUG010000275.1, read as the reverse complement.
CCCTACTAAAACAACATTTTCCTGAAATGCAACAGTCAGGAAAACTGTCCCTCAGTTCAGTTGCAATTGGCTCTAAACCAAAGAAGAATAACATTTCTGGAGCTGCCATAAAGAAAAACCAAATGCAAGTTTCACACCCTTCATAGCAAATGGTCGATCACGAATTGGCACTAGCAGAATCGTTAAATCCCTATTCTGCCTCCAATGAAAATATAACGAAACACAATTTCAGAAAATGGTGCTCATTAGGAAGAGAACAGAGGATTGATGGGCAGTACTTATTTCATGACCTCTCTGTAGAAGCCATCATGTCTTTTCTATGAAGCTTAATAATAAGCACACAGACTATATTGTAAATTATATAGACATAGGGTGATGTTTTGGGGAATTTCGCATTATAATAGTGCTAATACAATGTGATAATGCTGGATACTTAAAGTATTTATAGTCCTTAGTTTTTAATTCAAGTTCTCATTCCCTTCTTGGTGGGAAATTAAAAAAAATTACTAAATAGACATAAAGTCCTATACATTAACTGGGTACAGTGTGTTACATCAATACATACACAATGTGCTATGACTGAATAAGAATACTGGCATATCCAGCACTTTAAATATTTGCCACTTTCTTGTGCTAAAAACCTCAAAATTAGAGTTGGAAATATGGCTCCACAAATAGAATGCCTATTAATATGAATGAAATGCTGAGTTTTTTTCCCAAACCAGAATAGAGACATGTGCGTATAATCCCAGCTCTCAGAATTTGGAAACAGAATGATCAGAAGTTCAAGGTCATTATCAGCTACACAGAGAGTTTGAGACCAGTTTGAGCTATGTGAGAACCCGTCTCAATCTAGATAAATTAAAAATCATTTAAAAACATCTTCTACTAGCTTTTCTGAAGTTCATATGTAACTGTCGTTAGCCATGATTACCCTATGTTACAAAACATGGACATTGTTCTACGTATGTAACTGAGCGCCTCTGCCATTCTCTCTCTGCCCAACCAGTCCCAGTTTCCAATACCTACTACTCTAATCTGAGTCTACGAGATCCATAGTTTAGGTTCCTGTGTTACTTACTTTTCTGCTGTTGTCAAGACACCCTACAAGTAAGGCAAGCTTTATAAAGAAAAGCATTTGATTGGGGGCTCATTTACAGGTTGGAGGGTCATTCTATAATCATCACAGCAGGAAGGAAACAGGTATTATGCTGCAACAGTAGCTGAGAGCTTTATATTCTGATCTTCAATCAGCAGAGGGAGGGGTGAAAGGGATTGAAGGTGAGAGGGGGGTGCTTAGAAGCCACATCTACTCCAACAAGATCACACCCCTTACTCCTTCCCAATCAGTTCTAGTACTTGGTGACCAAGCATTCAAATATATGAGCCCGTGAGGGCTTTTTTGTAATTCTAACCACCATACTTCCATGTGAAGTGAGAATGTACGCTATCTGTTTTTTTGTGCCTGATTTATTCCATTTAGCATAATATTCAATTTGTATTTCCATAGATTTCAGGATTGCGTCATTACTTCATTGTAGATTTAGAGGGAAAAATCAATAAACAATGTCCATAGAGAAAACTTTATGTCTTTAAGGTGATGACTACATTGCACCTATCAAGATTTTCTGGTATACTTTTAAATGAATGGAGAAGTTTCTAAAACTTAAGGAAAAAAATGCTTAGCCATCGCATTCAATTGTGAATCTAAATGCCAGTTGAATTCTGGGTGGATTGTATGATAGAGCCTACCTGTAATAACACATTTACAAACTGAAACACATTCCAGTGCATTTGTGTCAGCTTTGAGAGAGCAAACAAAGCAAACTGGATATAGGAATTTTCTTTTGGGGTTATAATGACTTTAATATATTCTGAGGGGCAGAAAGTCCTGTAGTTCATATCATAGAGTGCCAAAGACAGAGGCTGTGTTTGTTTCCTAAATCAGTTTATCGTCAGCATCCAGCTGCTCTGCTCTTGGGCTATACTGCTCTTGGACACATATTCAAAGGACGTTTCATCCCATGACAAAGACACTTGCTCAAACGTATTCACTGCTGCTCTATTCATAAGACCCAGATATTGGAAACAACCTAGATGCCCCTCCACA
>JAQHUG010000275.1:1855487-1866206 GCA_028555095.1 Dicrostonyx torquatus | reverse complement strand
CCAGAAGAGGACACTGGGCGCCCTGATCTGTTTCTCTGTTACTCTCCACTCCACCTCACTCCTTTGAGTCGGGGTATCTGCCTGAGCCTGGAGCTAGGTCAGAAAACCCCCATGTTTCTCTACCGCCCAACCCACAACTCTAAATGTTTGGGGTAGCAGACATGTGTCCAGCCACATCCAGTTTTTCACATGGGTGCTGGGATCAAAACCCAGATCCTAATGCTTATGTAGAAAGTGCTTTTGCTCCTGAGTCATTGCTCCAGCCCATCACAGCACAGAATGTTTCTTTCCTATGGGGTTAGAAAATATTTTGTATTATAATCTGCATGAATAGTTATTAGCTATTTCCTTACATTTTTTTGAGTTTTAGGTGTCAGCATTGTATTTTTAGCCCATATGAAACTTGTAATATAAAACATGTGACATGTCAGATAATGATGCATTTTAAGGAAAGGATGGTGGAGAAAGGTGTTATGACACAGAAGAAGGATGGAGGTGTTCTGAAGTTTAAAATGCAGCCACCACAAAAGCCTCACAGAGAAGACCATGGCTGACAGTTCCACCATGAGAAGAAGATGGCGGGTGAAGGAAGCAGCAAGGTTTGTAGACGTGGTCTCTGCTGAGACATTCAAACTGGAGGTGGAGGAACTCAGATCTTCCAGTATGGAAGGAATGGTCATGGTGTGAGGAAATCAGATCAGCAAAAACTATTAAAACAAAACAAATCTAATTTGGTCTTGATAGAATTATAGGAACTTGAGAAATCAACATCTTGAAAATTAAAACTCAGTGTTTTAAAGGAGGAAACCATAATCCACACATAATATAATATATCCTTAGTATCCAGAATATGGTGGGAAATTAGAGGGACAAAGAACTAGAGATAGTGGCCCATCCTGAAAAGACCAAGCTGTCAACACAGAACAGACCCTATGTGACAGAGTCATTCACATTTGCCAAGATGGCAGTGGTTACACAGCATATTTTAACAAAAGGAAAAATGTGGCTTCGGTAAGAACAAATTTTGAATCTCTATATAGAAACAGAAAATAATACAATAACCAAAGGACGTTCTCATAACACAAAGTTCAATATCCGAAATGAGATTTTCAATGGCTGGACTTCATGGAAAATTGGAGAGGACAGAGCAAAAAAGTCAGTGAACTTTAAAACAAATCTATAGAATTTTTATTGTAAAGAACAAAGATCAAAAGAATTGAAATAAAAAAATAGAGGTGATCTATGAGAAGCTAAACATTATTAGTGCACAGAAATAACTGAGTTATAGAAGGAAACAATAATGAGATGATACAGGGAAGTCCCTGAAGAAATAGCTGTCTAAATGTTTCTAACTATGGTGATAATGTCTATATAGAACACCAGGAAGCTTAGTCAATCAAAGAAGGCTAAACAAAAGCAATTTGCAACTAAAATCCTCCACAGTTCAAAAGTTGAAAACAAAACAAACAAACAAAAAGCAAAATCAACAGGAAGAACGTGGCACATTGCTCACTAAACAAAGGAAACTCAACTCCTCTTCAGAGATAACATGGGAGGAGAGCAGTTAAAACACAATTCTAAAACACTGAGAGAAAAAAAAATACCCAAGGATTCCCATGTTCAAATTTTTTCATGTATCAGAGCAAGAAATTTTTATAGTTCCTTGACATTAAAGTGAGGAAGTAATTTGTCAGAAATGTTTCTGAACAAAAAGAAACAGATGAGAGCATCCTTCCAAGCTGTAAAATATGATGCCACACAGAGAGACCAAAAGGACAGGAAACGACAAAGAATATAAAAATCTGAGGGGTGAAAAAAAGAACATAATGTTTAAGGGTAGTTTTATATACTTCCTTAAGAGAAAATTTACTTTCCAGAACAAAGGAAGTAACTGCACAAAGATATTTAAAATATATGTTTAGGTAAATTATAACACCAGAATAGCAATAAGGAAGGTAGAAATAGGTTTGTTTCATTATAGGGGTTTAATGGAGATAAATGAATAAACTATTGTGTGGGGAGTGGATTTTAAAGTAGAAAAAAATGTGCTTCTGAATTCTAAATATATTTTGCTGTATTAGTAACATAATGATCCCTGCCATAGCCATTGAAAATGTACAGAATGAATTGGAAATATAACAAAGGAAACACACATGACAACTAAGGCATTGGTTAAGCCAAATAAGTATGGGCAAAAGAAAAGGAGGATCAAGAGTAAAAGAACAAAGCACAGGTGGGACAAATAGACAACAAATGACAGTGTGATTGAGCTAAATCCAACCATATTACTCGAAATCCAACTATAATTGCACTAAAGAGAAATAAAACATCAATTCAAAGGAAAAGAAAAATTGTGAGACTAGAATGTGCAACTGCATAAGATGACCTGTTACTATGAGACACGTGCTAAAACAAGGTTGAGAAAGACAGATGATGCCTGGAATAAGTTTCAGAAAACAGAAAGATGGATATGGGTATCAAAATAAAATCCAAGAAGTGTGAATTTGTAATGATAAGGTGACAAAATGTAGCCATATTAAATAAGTAGTTTTATAATGACAAGGAATTAAAACACATGAGAAAAAAGAAGAAAAATATAAGTCCACAATGACAGTTGAGGATTTTAACAATTCTCTCTCTTGGTAAATGTTGAGGAAAATTATGTAAGATTATGGACAGAGGAGATGGCTTAGTGTGAAAAGTTCTTGCCTTGAGGGCATGAGGATGTGGGTTCAAATTCCCAGGACCCACATAAAGCCAGGCACAGTAGTCCATATTTGCAATCCCAAATCCACATGGTGAGATAGAAGGCAGACAAGGAGAATCTGGCAGCTGGCAGGCCAGCTAAGATGACATAGGCAGTGAAGAACAAGAGAGAGACTCTCTCTCAAATTGATGGAATAGGAAACCAACACCTGAGGCTGTCCCCTGTCCCTACATGTCCATCATCACACACTTGCCCATAAACACATACACAACCACACTCACACACATGCACACACATACACACGCATAATAAATATACATACAAGAGAGAAAAAATGTATGTAACAATAAGAATTTAGAGATATAGACTTGACCTGTATGATTGTCATTTACAAAACACTCTTCCAACAACTGTAAAGCATACAGAGCTCTGATGTAAATATTCTGAGGTAGTTTTAATTGACTATGTTAGAAAGAATATTTAGGGATAGTGATCTAAGTTTCTACCTCAAAGAAAGAAATGAAGAAGAGCAAATTAAGCTCAAAATGTGCTCAAAAGAGTAAATCATCAATATAAGGGTCATGATAGATAAAGCAGGGAACATAAGCATGTGGGAAAATCATTCAAAACAAGAACTGGTTCTCTGAAAAGATCAATAAAATCAATCAACTTCTTAAAAACCCTCAATAAAATAGAACTTTTTGTTCACTTATGAACATCCACAACTAATATCTTATGTAATAATGCAATATTGGAATTGTTCTTCTTATTAAGTGTGGGGATGGCTAAGAATGTGCCCTCATTTAGTAAGATGGGACTATGCCAAGCACTATCAAGTTCAAGTGAGCATTGATATTGTCAATATATCCTTTCTTTCTAAACTGTTCTATACATGTATCAAACTCCAATCCATATCTCAGTGGGCTTTATTGAAACATACAGATACAAAATACCTAATATAGTCCAAAATTTTGGAAAAAATCAACATTGTATGATTTATCCTATATGATTTCAAGACTTTCTCTAAAGCTTCAGTATTCAAGATGGTATGGGATTGTGATGCAGGTTTACAGTTCGATCAGAAGGACAAAATACACCCAACTAAGAATTGCATTGATGGAAAAGAAAGAAAGATCTCTCCAGTAACATTACTCCATCTGAATATCTCAGCCTCTACTCCATCCACAATGGACTCAATGTGAACCAGAAGTCAGAGAGAAAAACCCTAAGCTCCTCTTAAAAGCATCCTCAAAGAGGCTTCCAAAATAAATTTCCTAGATGAAAACCCTGTGATCTTGATAAAAGCAGGAGGGAAACAAATGCTCTAAGCACAATAGGATTGAAAGATTGGGCTTTGGGATACAAATGAAACAAACAAACAAACAAATACAAAAACAAAATCCTATGTCATCTGCTTACTCAGAAGATCTTAAGGAAACCAAAGGGCAGGGCCAAACATTAGAATGAAGCCATGCAGCTGTCTCACAAAGCCCTCCTCTCAGAGCATAGGGAAAATGGTTCCAACTCAAGAGTCTGCCCTGTCAACAAACTCTTCATGAAATAACATCACTAATGGTCTAATGAGAGCAGGAGAAAGTGGTTAGCAGTCCTGACCATCAGAAAGGTACTCATTACAAACTTTCGGCTCAGCATGCATTTGGGTGGTTAGTCTCTACAATTAACGTAGTGGATGGGAAACATCTGGAAAATGTAATCTTTCTTGGCAAGGGTATGAACACTAAAGTCATCCTAGGAGAATTGTAGTCTATTCTTATAGTGTTAGGCCATGCTATATATGGTCCAGGCTTTCAGACCTGGGGGTTCATACAAAAAATAAAATAAAATTATGTCTACCAGAAGGTTTACAGGTGTCTGTGAATCATTAATTCATTCATTCTAGCCCTAACTTGGAAGGTAACTCAAGTGTCCAACAAGCTGAGGAACGAGTAGGCAAAAATGTTTCATTTCTATAGTGTAATAGTTCTCAGTCAGTTAAAAGTAATCGAAGTGGTTGATGTACAGAGCAGAAAGGCTGTGTTTCAGAAGAATCACATTGGGCTAAAGAGCCTATACCGTACAGTGAGCACACTCTAGACAGTTTCATTTTTATGAAATACTAGGGCAGATGAAACAATCAACAGTATAGTGATTATACAATGTAGATTTTTCTTGTGATAGAAATAGAGTTCAGGAGGTAGCGATTAATTATCAAGATCCAGAGGAAGTTTCTGTGCAATTCAGATGGTTTGCATGTTATATGGGTTAGTGGTTATATCATATAGTTAGTGTATATTATATATATGTGTGTGTGTGATATCACATTTATAACATATATGTGTTATAAGTCTCATTGTCTTATACTTAAAACAAGAGCAATTTATTATATAAACCATTATACCTCAATGTGGTTTATTAACACATGAAAAAATTTAATTATGTAATACACAGCAAATAGGTGGCACATAGTGTTAATTTTTTATCAATGGGATGAATTACTCTGTCAAAACTTTACAAAGGAAAAGTGAATCTTCCTTGTTCTGCTTCTCTTCTTACTAGGTCTAAGTATTTTAGGCACAAAATGATAACACACACTCCTTGCTATAGTCTCACAGTGCAGACACACTATGAATGAGAGAGGAATCAGGAAAGCTGTCAGACAAACTCTGACCCAGTTTCTTTGAGAAATACTGTCAATGCATTGACAATATTGCTTTTCTGATTTGTGTGCCTCCAAAGCTGATCAGTTTTCAATGAATTAATACAAATATGAATATATGGACGAAGGGATGGCAGGCCTTTTTTGAAACCACACAGAATGCTGCCAGAGAACCCTGAATGCCGAGTGAGAGTGAACGGGGGGGGGTGTGGAGGACGGAAGCCGACACAGGAGGGAGGAAGAGAGTAGCATGCATTTGCGTGGTGCTCCCGTCATCACCGATTGGAAGCTTGGGAAACATGAATGAATTGGTCCCAGAGCCTGGTTTTTAAACGTTTTACTTGCTTCTAGCTGCCTTCCTTTCAGGGCAGTCCAAATCCCTTTCGGATCCGTGTGCCTGCACTAATCAATTGTTCACGTTACCCTTCTAACCATTTCCACTGTTAAAAATCTACAGGGCTGGAAGCTAAAATTGGAGTGTTCAAATATTTAAGAAGGCATTAAGTCCTGGATTGAACAACAGTAGGAGCGTGAAAGAGAATCCCTTTGGTACTGGATGGGTCTGTGAAGGAGTTTCCTGCAGTCCTCTGAAACCTCTAACGTGTTCTCAGTTCAAAGCTTAGACAAGACAGAGCCAGGGTCACTGAGCAGCCACTTGGGTCTTGCAGCTCCTTATCTCACAATTGGAAGGTGATTTGGAGACGATGTAATCACATTCAAATGAGACCATGCTTCACATCTCGGTGTGACATGGGTTTAATATCTTTCTTTGTACAGAGCCAAATTGTAACTGGATCCATCTATGCCCATTAGATACCCCCATTGTAGCTCCTCACTAACCAATGCGGGGTATCACTAAGTGACTGTAGACAGTGCTTGATGAATTTGTCTTCTACATTTGTCTTAGTCTTGGTTGATTATCTATAGGTCAGAGGGAATTCGAGCAGAGGGGAAGAGACTGGAAAAATGATTCAGCAAAGACAGTTTGATACCTTTTGTTAACCTAGAGTCACAAGTTTTGAAAATCGTGTTAGGGATTCAGGGAGATATTTCAACAATATTAAAATGTTGACTGGGTGAATCATTGTTCTCTGTGTGTCATTAAAAGCCGGTGGGTGGAAACATACAATGTGCTGTTGCCAGAAATAAAAGACATAAAAGAGATAGCTTAGTGTGTTCCACCTCTTCTAGAAACTGAAGGGGGGGGGGGTGGTTACAGGAATTCTAGACCAGAATGTACTATGTTCTCAAAACAGAGTTCTTTTAGAGTTTAATCTCACCTTTTAAATCATGGTCTAGAGCATTTAACACAATCCATTTTAGTTTATTCTTCAAACTTAGGTATGCCCAGTTTGGTTTAGGGGCACTGGGAAAACAGGGGGTGCAATGTCTCATAGAACAAATTCACCAGCTAACTTCCAGTCACAAGAAACTCCAGGATCCATTTTTGAGAAAATGCATGATGTGTGAAGCCCTGCAGTGTGAACCTCCCCGTATGAACTTGGTAGCTCTGTCTTTGACTCACCATTGTGGAATCTATATATATGCCAGACATATCTTTGCTGCTTTATACATGGGAGTCATTTAATTTCTGTAGCTGTTCTGGGTTAAAAATGGCTATCATTATATATGACATAGTAAATTAAGTGTCTGTGGTTAACAGTCTTGCTCAAGTCACAGAGCTATGAGGAACTAGGATTGGCCTTGAGGCATGACCTAACTACTTCCAGCATTCATTCCTAGCCTAGTAACTCTTGCAGGTCGTTCAGGACATAAAAATGGGAAGAAGGAATTGATGTGATTTGAGTCCAGAGCGCCAACGATGTCCAGCTTTCTTTAGATTCTCCGACAGATCTGGACCGCTACGTGCTTGATGGCATCTGACTCCTTTGTAAATGAGGTTGGTGACATCTGTATTCTATCAGTGAGGAGATTTTTTTAAAAATTATTTCTTTGGCTTTTTGAGATTATAATATATTATTGCATCATTCTCCTGTCCTTTTCCTCCCATCAAACCCTTCTATATACTCCTCCTTGTTTCTTTTTCAAATCCATGGCTTCTTTTTGCATTAATTTTGTTACATGCATGTATGTATATACATATATATTTCTAAATATGGTCTAATAATACTAATACAAATAGATTCCACATCTCTGTATTTTGATTGGTTGGTTTTTTTTTCTTATGGTTTCCATCTGTTACAAAGATAAATTTACTTAAAGGGGGGTTGAGAACTAGTTGATAGAGGATAATCAGTGAAGAGATTAAATAACTTTGTGTCTATGTAAAACACCCGGAAGTGTCTGCTACTAGGTATATAAAGTACAAAAATAAGACCAAGATTATAGAACAATATTTCAACTGTGTTCATGAGAACAGCATCCCCAGGGAACTTGCTAGAAAACCAGAGTGTTGACCCTACCCTCAACCTACAAAATAATCACCTTCATTTTTCGGGGTCTGTTTATACATTAGCATTGGGGCTGCCTGCCATCTCTGTTTGCCTTTTACACAGTGTTAGCCAAATTAAACCCCCTCTCACACACACTGCTCTCTGGAAAAGTCCTGCCTTCCAATGTCTTCCACTTCCTAGACACTGAGTGGGTCACACCCTGTGCTCTGATCTCGGGTATGGAAAAAATGATCTGCGGTTATGTATTTATGTCTACACATTTGCCTATTTTTCTACACTGGAAAAATGCTTTTAATCTTAACTAAAGATTTCATCATCGGCTCCATTTGCCTTGGTGTTGATTCTCCATGTTCCTGAGGGGCTCCTCTGGGGGCAGGCTGCTGGGTACCTTGCCAAATTCCATAGCGTAGTTGCACAATGTTGCATTCCCTGTCACTTTGCGTCTCTTCCCTCAAAGGCATGAGGAAGTCTAGGATAAAATGCAGAATTGTGAAGAGTTAAATTCTGGACAAAAGACTGAAATATTTGTTCACATGAAAAAAAGCACAAAACTAAAGTTGATTTAAGAAGAATAAAGGCAAGCGAGCACCCATAGGAGTCGAGGTAGAGTGTAGAAAGGAAGACTTCCGTCCAAGGGAAGTCCCCACTACCACCACAGCAAAAATTTCTTCGGAAAACAGAGATCTCCCCTGCCTCCCGCCATAAGCAGTTTCTTAGGAAATGGATACCCAACCCCCACGCCACCCCCACTCCCAGCAAGCAGTTTCTTAGGAAAACAGATTTTCCCCAACAAACAGTTTCTTAGGAAAATGCTCATGGTATGAATGCAAGCACAGGAATATCATATTTCTTAAAGGTGAAATTGCCTTCATGGATGGTAGAAAATTGAGGAATCAAGGACAAAGAATCCCTGAAGGCTGCTCTGGGAAGAGAGGGTGATAAACAGGAAGTCCACAGGAATGTGCACCATGAAAAGGGAGAAAAACAGCGTGTTTCCCCTTCCTGTATTTTCCAAACACATACCTACCTGGGTACTGCTCTACCTTGGGCGTTTGCAAGGCACCGAAAGAGCACTGGCCTAGGAGTCAGGAGATAAAGATCCCTTTAGCCCCACTGAGTCCCAGTGTCATTCCTATCACAGTTTGCCACATGTGATGGTTTCACTCATCTGTCGCTGAGATACTCCCAACTGCAGCATTCTTTGTTTCAAAGATTTCACAGCCCTGATTCACTGCAGGGTGCCCCAAGCCGGGACCTTCTTGTTAACGGGTGGCTGTGTTTCTGCACACAGAGCACTGCCATCAAGACTCTTTGATTTCAGCCTGAGTAAAGATTATCCTCAGCAGCGAGCACGAAGTTGGATCTTGTGTGGTCCTAGGAGAAAGGAGAAGAAAAGGGACTTGGAGAGGAAAGACAAATCAGAAGGAAAAGTGGAAAGAATGAAGGGTTAGAATATTTTTTGGGTCATTGTTACCATTGGGAAGGAAAAAGAAAGGGAGAAAAGAAAGAAAGCAAAGAAGAAATGAAGGAAAGAGGGAGGGAGGGACTAAGGGAGGGAGAGAAGATAAGAATCTTCTGACAGAAGTTGTGACTACAGTGACTGAGTGACAAAGTAGAACATGGATGATGTGGAGTGGTTACAGGCTGCAAGTCCAAAGCCAATTATCTTGAGAAATCTTTACTCCTTCTTAAAAGTCAAGTATTGCCCTCCTCTATATACAATCTCATGTATTTGTGACTACTAGGTAATCCCTTACCAAGACACAGTTCCCACCAGCCAAAGGGTTATGAATTCTATAAGGAAGCATCTGAAGACTACAGCAGATTTCTCTATTTTGCTCTAACCTGCCTACCTGGTATATCCGTCCAATGTATCTGAAAAGTGTGTTACCTTATAACTCTCTTGGTTCTGTTACAATAAAAAGTCACGAAACTGTCACCTCATTGGAACTTGGTATGTGGGGAGTCCTGAATTTGTGTTCCTGGGCTGTGAACATTCAAATTAGTCTCCAAAACAAGCCATCTCTTTTGTTCCTTTGAGGTTTGAGATGTTTCTTTCCCTTACAAGAAGGAGGGGTGAAGAGAAGACAAAGAAGACAGGAAGGGAAGGCAGAAGAGACTGTCCCCAGACATCTGCCAAGTAAGGGAAGTGACCCTGTGTGTGTTCCTCCTCACTGCCACCTGTCCTGCAGACACGTCTCGAAACCTCAAGAGAGCTGATGAAAGGCTTTCAAATGGTGCTACCCAGTGGAGACCAGACAAACTTCTCGGCTGACTCTCTCTAATCTGGGAAAGGGTCTGATTTTGTTTTGTAAGAGAACACCAGTGTAGGGTCCCTCTCCCACAAGAACTTGCTTATTTCAGATGTTACCACAGACACCCTTGCTGCTACAAAAGGCAGAACAGATACTTATATTCATTTTTTTCTTTTGGTAGTTTTTTAAAATTTTTTTGCTTTTATTGAGCTACATATTTTTCTCTGCTCCCCTTCCTTCCTCCCCTCCCCTTCTACCCTCTCCCATGACCCCCAATGCTCCCAGTGTACTCAGGAGAGCTTGTCTTTTTCTGCTTCCCATGTAGATTAGGTCCTCTCTTAGGGTTCTCTTTGTTGTCTAGGTTTTCTGGGATTGCGAACTGTAGGCTGGTTTTTCTTTGTTTTATGTCTAAAAGCCATTTATGAGTGAGTACATATGATATTTGTCTTCCTGGATCTGGGTTACCTCACTCAATATAATGTTTTCTAGCTCCATCCGTTTGCCAGAAAATTTCCAGATGTCATTATTTTTTCTACCCTCCATTGTGTAAATGTACCATGTCCTCTTTATCCATTCTTTGGTCAAGGGGCATTTAGGTTGTTTCCAGGTTCTGACTATGACAAACAATGCTGCTATGAGCATAGTTGAGCACATGTCCTTCTGGTATGATTGTTCATCCTTTGGGTA
>JAQHUG010000275.1:1782346-1831182 GCA_028555095.1 Dicrostonyx torquatus | reverse complement strand
TGAGGTCTACATCCATCAGTAGAGAAACAGAATTTCAGTCTAGATCACTAAGAATCAGTTATGTGTTTACTGTAGAAGCTCACTTTATATGTAATTTTAAAATTACATACAAAGTAATGGAGCAAGATGTACACTATGGCAACATGAATCAGAATATTTCCAGATAAACTATATTAATTTTGTTCAAGACAGACCTCAGAGCATGGGAAACCATTAAGGATATGAAGGGGCTCACATAACCACACCTCTCAGGTTGCTGGGGAAGGAATGTCATATTCCTCAGTAGCATAGTCTCCGGTAAGAAGCCTTTGCTCCAGTAAAGAATCCTCACACATGCTTAGATGAGCAATCCTGGGCCTTCAAAAGACATGGAAGTAATGGGAAACTGTTGCCAAAAGACCAGTGTCAGTGATGGAGGAAATAAAAAAGGACAATGGAAATATGATCAAAGCATGTTTTATGTGTGTGTGTGTTTAAAGTTGAGAAAGAATGAAAAAAAACCAAACTCGTTTTAAAAAGAGTAAGAGAGGCACTCTGCTGAAGTGGAACATTACCAGTACGCAAAGAAGGAAGTCTAGAAGGACCCGTGTGACAATGGACTGTAGTAGGAGACATCAGTATGGATCATGTTTGTCTCACTACATATATGTATGGCAATGTGGAGAAGTGTCATTAATATATAAATACACCTGGTTCATGTTGACACTTTCTTTGTTAGCTGAGACTCCCTGTGAGCAGTGGCACCCAGTTAGTAGCCAATAGAGGTGCAGCCCCACTCTTCCATTAGTTGTGAGGGAGCACTGATGGCAGGGCTGAGTAGTGTGGGTATGAACTCTGTCTGCAGTTTGTTATAACTCCAACACTATTGAGAAACCAACAGTTTATTCTATAATTAACTAACAAAATAAATCAAAAATGTATTTGAAAATAAAGATTTTAAATAACTCATAAATAGAAAAATACAGTGAAATTTAAACATGTTATAAGTTAATAATTGTCAATTTAATCTAATAAATACCCAACTTTGTAGTACATACAGCTTTGTGCTGAAGAAAATTTTAGCTTGATGTGTAGATGGTATTAAGAGGCCAAGAAAGGCTGAGAATTAATGAAAGATTGAAGTATCTAACTCAAAAAGCAAGAGGAAAAGAAAAGAATCCTGAGCTATATGGGGTAGGGGATGACACGTAGCAATGGAAGAATCTATAAAGTAGAAAATTAGTGTCAGAGGCGTCAACAGAGAAGAGGTCTGCAAGGCTTAGCAAGTCTAATAAGAGCAAGGAGACAAAGGGTTGAATACCAGTTTCAGAAATGAAAAGGCAGACATCACATTAGGGAGAAAACAAGAGATGATGCTAAATGACTTGACAGTAACAACAAAAAGGCAGAAGCGGGAAAATGCCTGAAAAAACACAAGCTACAGAATGAAGACAGGAGAAAGGAGAAACAGCTGCCCTGTCCTATAACCACTCAAGAACTCAGTCTCCAGTGAAACCTTTCCACAACAAATCAACACATGCCCACAGCAGATGGCTTCTATGGTACACTTCTACCAACCATTTATGGGAAAAAAAGCCCTCAAACACATCCAGAAAACAAAAACAGAGGAAATAGTTCTAAGTTTATGAGGTCAGCGTAATCTTGATTCCTGATTTTCAGCAGACTTTAGCAGAAAATAAGATAAAAGATAAATATTTAAAATGAAGATATTTGTAAAAATTCTCAAAATAATGTCAGTAAAGTCTAATGATAAATAAAATCACCAATAAACTGGGTTAATTAAAGTATTTTTAAGCACAGCAATACATCTTACTAGATTAAAATAAAATCGAGGGAAAGAAAATATCACGTGCCATAAGGCATTTGGAAAATTCAGCAAAGCTAAAATAAGAGTTTTAAAGACTTATAAAATGAGAAGAGAACTTTTTCAACCCAGTAAAGAAAAGTGTAGATTGTAAATTACCCTACAAAAGCATTCAGAGACAATGGCAAAATGCTGGAAATATCTCCCTCTGAAAATGGGAGGAAAAAACTGTAGCTATTATCAATTCTTTTGGTCACTTTTCTGGGGTTCTTACCAGTATAAAACAAAATCAAATGAACAACCGAAGAGCAAGAAAAAGCAGCAAAGGCCAACAGCAACAAGCGTTGACAGGCTGTGGGAACTTATGTCTTAATGCTGGGTCAGTGAAGTAAGTGTTGTGTTGAGAGGGAAGCGAGTTGCTGTGTTACCATTTGATGAGAAACTTCGTAGCAAGAGAAAGCAAATGGGTCATATGCTTGCTTCCATTTACATAACTGTCCTCCAGAGGTCCCTGTGATAAAGACTTGGTTCTAAGCTTGGTGGTGCTATGGAACAGATGGAACCTTTAGGCAGCGGGGATGAGGGATGTCATTGAGTCACTAGAGACTGCTCTGTAAGAGGATTACAGAACCCTGGTCTCTTCCCCTTTCTTCTGCCTTTGACTCCTAGACCGTGATATAACCAGCCATGTTGAACCAGAAGCTGGCTATTCTTGTTATCCATCACCCCAGGAGAGGTTCAAAGTAATTACATCAGTTAATTATAGAATTTCTAATATCAAGCCAGATACTGTTAAATAGGCCTTCTGTTTCTAAGCTGACACACTACCCAACAGCACAAATGAAGATCCGAAATGTCACACTGAGCACAGAATACCAGTCACAGGGGTGTGTGCACCTCATTTATCTGTATGCAATTTTAGACCAGAAAACTTAATCTGATAGCTATATTTGGGGTTGCAGTGTGGAAGAGATAGAAATAACTAAAAGAAATGAAAGGACATTTAGAATATTGAAGAGTATATCTCATATTGTGATTATTTTAATGATATCTGTCAAAACTCATCAAAACATTCATAAAAAAGCTATCAAGAATAGTAGCAAAATATCAAGGACTGTAAGAGAAACCTATTGGCTAATATCCAACTGTCAAAAGTCCAGGAAAATTATAATGACTAGAGTATATATAAAAGGATTATACTACATCCTCAAGTTAAAAAAATTGATATTTAAAAAAGTCTCTTTTGCATAAGTTTGGGAGATTCAATGTTGTCAGTCTCTTCAGGAGAGGTCTACACTAATCAAAAATCTGGCTTCAAAGGTAAACACCCTGAATATGTCCTTAGTAAGGAGTTACAGAGTTTACATTATTGAACTTTAAGCTCACTGGAAGCTGTATTAATTAATAACTAAGAGTAGTAAGTAGTTGCAAAAGAAGAGACAATGGATCTACAGAGTCCATAACCAGAATCCCACACACATGGACACTTCTGGAATGTGGGAAGAAATAAAAGCAACGACCATAAATGGTGCTAGGGTGACTGCAGATGCACACAGGAAGGGGAAAGAATCCTTATTTCACACCAAGGCCACTTCTGTGAGGCTAGACAAAGATGATTCCCAACTCTTTCCTTCCCCATTACACCCAGTAGCTCTCAAAGACTGGAAAATCCCAGTGCTTCCCTCTCCTTAGCAGACCTCACGGGTGTCCATCTCCTCTCTCACTATCACTTATATGGTCATGTCATAGCATCCTCACCTTCATGTAAGCTTAAGTAGATGGCCATCTGTGATGCAGTTCTTTGTTATCTCGCTAGTCTTCCACTCTGGGCTCACTGGTATGGAGAACTATGCCAGCTGGACCACTCATTTAACGCCCACCAGCATTGGCATGAGCTGCTTCTTCCTGGAACACCCCTGTCTTCATGTTGTGTTTAGAAAACTCTCATTTATACACAATAGCAAATGTCTATGGTCTCTCTTTACAGCCCTCTCTGAAGCTCCTGGGATATATACCACATACGTCAAATCAAGGCAGTATCATCCCTCTTTCAGCTAATTTACATTTTATTTCTATGCTGTCCGAGCAGATGCACATTGCCTTATAGACTGAAGTTGCAGGGTAATTGCGAACACAATGAAGAATTTGCTGATATCCCTATAATACAGTAATTCTTAATTACAGATGCACATTATAATTATCCAGGAAGTTCTTTAAAAAGCATCAGTGTTTATGTCCTCACCCAGTTAATGCATCCAGAATCACTATGAGTGAGACCAAGTGCCCAAACACTGATAGAAAGTTTCCCGGTGAATCTAATGTGTTGTCACTGTTAAGAACCTTTATTATACTGCTAAAAAAATTAAAATTGGTGGTTTAGCAGATAACGATGTGATCACTAGGTGGAACACACTGTGATGATGTTTTGAATTCATTCTGTGATATCCCGAAAATCTTACGAACCATAGCAATGATCAGTATGGCAAGCCAAGGCCAGAAGGTAATAGTGGTGCTTAAACCTTGGTAACTAGCAGCTGTTAAATTGGAGATAAGGCCCACTCAAGAGTAGGGAAAGTTTACCCGGTACTGTAAACCTAGCCAATTACCCATGACCAGCGAGGACGTGGATCTTAGAGGATGACCTACAACTGCTACATTTCTCTACCAACACAGTCCCTCACAGCTGTATCCTAAATGCTTTTCCTTGTACCCACAGATAACTGTACCTCTCACCACTATCAAAGGAGCTTTTCCTTGCAACCTATGAACACCATTACAGAAATCCACTGCTTGTCAAAAGTCAGAGAACAAGTGGCCATGGGTGTCTGTCTCCAGCTGATATACCTCTTGCACAACTCCTCCATCTAAGGCTCAGGGAACCTTAAGGAAGAGAGACAGAAAGATTGTAAGAGCCAGACACCTAGACACCTGGATTCTGCTGCCAGATAGTGTCTTCTGTGTCACAGGGCAGCTACAGTAATGAGATCTTAACATTATGACTGCTTACACAAGACCCAAACGATAACAATACTAGTGGACAGGCCAATGTAAATGGAGGGAATACTCACAAGACTCCAAGCCTAGATGAAGAGCCACAAGCTGAAAAAGAGGGAGAATTAATCTTCCTCAGGGATGAGCTCCCTAACTGGTTATTCAATACAAGGTGGTCAGCCCTAAAAATATACATATGAAGAGTACTAAGCTAAATGGACTCAGCGGGTTGTATTTATATATTCATTTACACACACATAAATGCGTGTGTGTGTGTGAAACAATATTTTTAAAAGAGGCCAAAATTTGAAAGCCAGCGGGAGAGTTGTGGGAACGGATGGAGTGGGATGATGGTGAAAATACAGTGTACATATAAGTGTACATAAAACACACACATAAATTCTGATCCCCCCCCCAAAAAAAAACACAAAAAAACTTGAAACCAAAAATCTGAACATGGTTTTGAGGAGTCAACAGGACGAGTAAGATGTCACTAAACTTGAAATATGTGTTTGCCTATCTGCTCAAGATATTGTTGAGCCCTTTTGCATTTGTGTGCATAAAGCTTGCACCATTTAGTCAGTGTTAGCATCTTGAAAACCTGGCTGTGCATTGAAGAGGATGAGTTAAGACTGTGGCCAGCACCACTACAAAGAATGAATATGTAATGCAAGGTGGGAAAGACGGAAAATCCCAGAGACTTGTGCGCTATAACGAGGGCAGTGACCGGTGGAAAGGGAGGTCTGAGGTCTACTTGCTGCCATTGGCCGGATGGTGTACAATAGCCTGGATCTTAAGTAGACACAGACTCAGACCCGGAACCGCCACCTACCCACAGGTGGGCAACAACAGAAACCCGAGATGAGGAAAGGTTCATTTTGTGTACTGACCCTCCTCAAAGGACCACTGTGATCCACAATGCCACTAGAGGCCGTGTTAGTGTCGGTGGTCCATACTGCTGCCCCAGGCCACAATGAAATCTGAGACCCATGTGGATGCATGCAGTCTGTGCAGCTGTCTGATGCTTTGATGAGGTCCTCAGGCTTTTCACCCTCAGGTGCCATGAGACGTGAGTGACACCTGAGGCCGCAGAGGGCCATGGGTGGGTCTGAGGTCCCGATACAGCCAAGGGCTTCATTGATACCTAAAGGCCCATGTTACCACCAAAGCCCATTAGGATGCTCTTGGTCTGGGCTGCCACCGGAAGCCATGTTAAAATCAGTGTGCGCAGGACAGCTGACCCTGTCTCTCGCCCACCCACAGCACAGTGACATGATGTAGGTGATGACTTGGGGGCGTGTATTCAGGCCTGGAGAGACTCATCCTCCCTTAGAGGACTGGCCACTAGGAATCTGATGATGCTCATGCCCCGGTGAATATATGGACAACACAAAGTGGGCTTTTTTTCCTTGCAGGGTGGAGAGGATGTCTTGGGGAAGGAGGGGTGGACATGGAAAGATAGGGAAGTGAACCTCATCAGGGCGCATGATGTGAGATTCCCAAATACACAATACCATTTTTTTTTAAATTTTTTTTCTCTATGGGAAACCAATGACTGCACATTCCGAATTATTTAATGTGGGGTAAAACAACAACATGCAAATACTTTTCAAGAGCAGTGTGCACCAATCTTGAGAACCATTGTTCTAGAATATTACCTTATTCTCCAAGAAGACTTGTACTGCAGGAATAGGTAGGTAATCAAATCTCACTAGTAAGTTATTATGGTCAGCCAGTTATGGCTGACTGCTAGACTGGATTTGAAACAACTAAGAGATAAGTTCCTGAGTACATATGTGAGGGACTTTCTTGATGGTTTTCTTTGAAGTGGGACGACTCCCTTAAATGCATGCAGCACCTTCCCACGGCAGTCCCATAATAGCAGGTCCTGAGGGAAAGCGGTACTTTCTTCCCATGGTGTCTGCATGTAGCTGACAGGTTCCCATGTACTGTACTTCCCCTGTGGTCACTGCCCCAGTCGCTGCTACATTCCTTGCTTGACATCAGGACTCAGCCTCTTTAGGCTCACAATGTGGACTGAAGACCAGAGGCTTTCCAGGAGTGCTCTGTCTGGGCCTTCAGTACCGGGACTGAAGAGTCGTCTAACCTCAGGGACTGAACTGCTACCGGTTCCTCAGCTTCTCTGAGGTGAATTAGACATTGTTGGACTACACAGATGAATAGTGTGAGCCAATCTAAAACATCCTCATGTTATCAATTCTGTTCCTCTAGAGAAATTTGTCTAAATAGATTGCATACTAAAGAAATATGGGGGCCCCTTTGAAGCTGTTGGTTCTGTGGATTTAGGTCTCTTTTAAAGAGAAGGATTTCTTTAAAAATAAGGTCTTGAGAAACGTAACAAGAGAACCATCATCCCTGAAAGGAGCTGAACGGAAGGAAGTATCATAAAAAGAGTTTGCCATAGTTTCTGTTCCTGTTGCTGAGGTAAAATTAATGGCTTTGCCTTTTTCCCATCATTGCTCTAGTTTACTTATTTTTTTACATGCTCTTTATAACTTCCTAGGTTCATGAGTTTTTATGTTCTTTATGCTTATTACATCTCATTTTTAACCATTTTACAACATTCTGCTTTCTTCTAATCTGGTTTCTAATTTTCTTTTCTTAATCTCAAACTTTCTAAATTCAGTATTTGTCTTGGATCATCTAGTTTTTACTGTCTCTAATTTTAGTTTTCTTTCTTTGTCATTTAGGTTTTCTTTATTATGATAATTTAAAATGTTGATCTTTATTTTCTTCTCACTTTTTAAAAGTACTATGGCATTGCACTTTTGGACAATTTTTGATCAACTTTTTATTTTCTTATGTAACTTTAATACTTTGTCACCTTGTTATCATTTTAATTAAGTAAGGATATTATTCCCACTTTAAATTTCAGTTTATGATTTGGCAGATAAAATGTGTTGTCACAGAAAAGAATTAGTCTAACAAGCCTAGTCCAACCTAGTAAAGGGTAGGAAATATCTTCACTGTGACTAGACTTCCTGTCCCAGGTGGAGATTTCCTGTTTGGTTTGACGTTGGTTCTGTAACACATCTTTCCTCTGGTGACTTTGGGCACTTAGCTGTTTAGGAACATTGTCATTCTATCAACATGACAGATCCACAAAAATACAAAATAGTATTTTACTAGACATCTTATATGAAGGTATCTTTTCATAGTTGTTGCATTTTGGAACCTGTGGTCTCAGCATCTAAAACTACTAAACTTTAGGGAAAGGATGCTGCTTAACAGTAGGGGGAGACAGATAACAGTATGATTGGGTGTCACTAAACAGCTCCAGCAAAGTTACCATCCTGGTCCTAGTTGTCACTAAGACTCCCTGATGGTAGATTTCCTAATGTACGAAGAATATTACGTATCTTGCCCATTTGAATTGACCATCATTACTTCATGCCTTTTCTTTTTTCTGTAGGTCAGTTTTTGCCACCCCTTAACGATCAGAATGCTGATCAGAAGTTGTTAACCAACAAAGTGTGGCTTTAGGTAGATCCAGGGGACTTGTGAAGGATGAGTCATTGTTTTATATATTGTTTTATATTTTATTTCATGCAGACTCCAGCTTGGAGCAGATTTCCACAGTCCAAAGAGAAGGAATGAGCATCCTAGCCACTAGTCCTGGGCTTTGACACCCTTGGAAAGCAGCTTGCAGTTTAGGAAGGTGGAAAGATACTTCTCTATCCATTGTGCTTTATCTAAGGGTGGGATTTAGAACACAGAAAAGACTTTCAAGGTATATTTGGCCATTTCTCAGGATTTGAGTCTTTATATCACAGGTTTTAAAACTCCTGTTGTTAGTACTGCATGGCTTTAGTTCAAGAGTCGTTTTATGACTGAGAGCATTTAGCCTAGATGTCAAACATAATGTTAAGATACCTGAAATCTTTCACTTAAGTTCCTCATAAACCATATAGCAAAAAGCAAAGAGCACGATTACCTACAACCTTACTTTCCTGTTGTACCATACATCATGGACCAGCTGTCTAATTTCTGCAGAAACCTCACTGCTAGATTCTATCCACTGATTCATTTCCCCTGACTCCTTGTGCCGTCTTCTTAATATGTGGAGAGGCGGAGAGGCGCAGCCTCCTTTTTAAGGAAATGGTGACATTGAACTGGCAATCAAGGTTACTTGGCAAGCTGAAGGGAGAACGGTGGTTGGAGAAAGCATCTATACTCAAAAGTGGGTCGTATTTATATAGTTATAGCTGTCTTAATGTCCTCGTAATCGGGAGAACATTTGTTTGTTCGACTGTTATGTTCATGGAGTCTCTATTCCCCCACTTGGTGATATTTTTTTTTTCTCCAGTACAAAATGTATTGTTATTCCTAGTTTCAAGTAAGGACATTGAAGCTTAGAGAGAACAATTTACTCAAGTTTGTCAGGCAGAGGTAGCAGAGGAGATATTAAATCCTTAGGAATCTGACTCACAGCCAATATTCTTAACAACCTGTGTTGAACAGAATGTCAATTTGAATCCTTGACAGCCTAGAAAGTTGTTTCTGGTAGCAAAACTAAAATCTCTACTATCTAAATCTGATTTTTTTTCCCTGAATCTCTACCCTCTCAATCTGATTTCATTCCTGAATGAGATGCCATCTTCATCAACATTCCTTTGGGACCCTTTGCATCTGTAAGAATTCAGGGATATTCCAACGACTTTTAAATTCTCCAAATTAAGTTTAACATTCTTGCGCACAAAATGATTGGAGGTCTTCAAAAGATGTTGAAGCCGAGGAGGCTGCCCTGTCTTTAGTCTATAGAAAAAGCTGAGTGACGTGGCAGTGATTGCCATGAAGCCTTAGCACTTGTCTTCCCTGTGAAAGAACTTTTTGTTCTAATTTGAAGTGTGACATTATCTCCTTTTTCCATTTTGGCCTTCTCTGGGTAATTCTCTCAAATCTGGGTGCATTATGGCAGTTTTTAACAACCTCCTTCCCCAGCACCAACAGATGTACTCAACAATGATGAAACCAAATCAAAATGCCATCAGTCCTTTTGAAGAAAGCTATGGAGGCAGACAGACCCCCCCCTCACTGGTTATATACTGTCAACATATTTAAAGTAAGTTGGCATCATTTGGGAGGGGGCAAAAATTACTCACAGGAAATGTACTTGAAAGTTCTGAAGATCCTTTCACCGAAATGATAACTCATAGTTCCTGGTATGACTAAGCTGAGAATGATATCTAACTGCAACAATTTGTTATTTCCATCTTTTTTGTTTTCTTAGAAGGGAAGCTGCAAAAATTATCAAATTTATAGCAAGCAATAGGTGGCATCATGCCTATGACTATAGTTTGATCACAGCATCTCTGGGAAAGTATGTGCTGACGTTATCTCCAAGAGGCTGAATCATAGGGTCTAACAGATGTTAGGAAAACTAACTTGAATCAATCACATACTAGATACTGGCCTTCCTATCCATGGACCACTGATTCAGAGCAGAGTTGCTCAGAGGTGGTTCAACTCACACCCACCTTCTTGTTTTCAATAGACTCTTGGATGCTGACCAACCTCCCAGTCAGAATATCCAGGAATAGAGCTTGGGAATTGTACAATTTTAGCAAGCTCCTTAAGTGATTCTTTTAAATTCTAAAATTTTTAGAAATTTTTTAAGGGGAGAGTAACAAAAATGTAAGAAAAAAGTACCTCAGTAAATGTTATTGAGTGTAAATTAAAAAAAAAAATAGGGCAGTGCAAGGGAAATGCCTGCGAAGGAGACCCAGGAGGAACCGTCCTATCTCTCCAAGCTTCTGGTTAATGTCAGAGCCCAAGGGTAGAATGGATGTCTACTTTCTGCAAGTTTGAATTGTGCGTCTTAGAGTTAGTGATTGTTAATGACTGTCCTAGTTTGCTTTTGTTGCTAGGAGAAAAACTATGATCAAAAGCAATGTGGGTAGGAAAGGGTTTATTTCAGTTTACAATTCCAGGTCAGAATCTATCATGGGAAGCAGGGTCAGAAAACCAAAGCAAGAATCTGAAACCATGAAGAAACACTGCTGACTGGTTCACTCTCTGGCTCATGCTTACCTAGCATTCCTTTATAGTTCAAGTACACCTGCCACCCTAGTGGTCTGGGCCTTCACACACCAGTCGCCAATCAAGACAGTGTCGCACAGACATGGCCACAGGCCAGTCTGATCTAGTTAATTCTTCAACTGAGGTTCCTTCTTTTCATCGATCCCATGTTGTATCAGATTGACAGCAAAAATTAACCAGAACAGTATTTGTCTTAGTTACTGTTCTATTGCTGTGAAGAGACACTAGGACCAAGGCAACTCTTACAAAAGAAAACATTTAATTCAGGCTTTCCTTACAGTTTTAGAGGCTTAGTCCATAATCATCAACATAGTGCTGGAGCTGTATCCTGACCCATAGGCAGAGAGAGAGAAGTGGGTCTAGTAAAGACTTTGGAAACCTCAAAACCCACCCCCAGTGACACTGCTTCCCAATAAGGCCATACCTCCTAATCCTTCCAACACTTCTCAAATAGTGCCACTCCCTGACGACTAAGCAGTCAAATATATGCACCTGGCGGGGCTCTCCTATTCACCACAATAGTGAAAAGAAACTGAAAGGAATAACATACAAGGAAAAACATACAGGTTCTATTTTTTTTTAATTCTACCCATACAGTTTCTATTTGAGGAAAGTAACCATTTGAAAGTAACCTTTCCTTCACCATATCAATGGGTTGTTATAAAATTAAATGAATGTTTTAAATGAATGTGCCAGACTTTGGGGCCACCCAGTTGGTAAAAACTGTGGAGCAGCTAACATAGAGCTCTGGAGAGATGGAAACCACATGCAAATCCAAGTTCTAAAGGAGGTTACTTGGGCAGTCTAGAAACTGTTCATAGCATTCCTTGCTCCCTATACCAAGTTCTAAAGGAGTTTACTTGGGCAGTCTAGAAACTGTTCATAGCATTCCTTGCTCCCTATACCAAGTTCTAAAGGAGTTTACTTGGGCAGTCTAGAAACTGTTCATAGCGTTCCTTGCTCCCTATATCATCTCTCGAGCCAGTCAAGATTGTTAAACTGGTCATTTTCAATCCAGGGGTTTTGTTTTTAATTGTTATTTGTTTGTTCGTAGATTTTATCTTTTAGGATTTGTATTTTGCGAGGCCCCTATTACATGCTAGGGCAATCAGCTCTGCAGTATGTAGGGGTTGGGGGGTGGTCTGTGATAGAGAAAATTCATCCAAACTTGCTTGTTAGTAGACATAAATCAGTGTTAAAGTTAATTCAGAAGAGTTCTAGTGCATTTTATTACCCTTGCAAACAATCTCTCAAACATTCCCTTTAGGTAGCAAGACTTATAGCTTCCGTAGATCAACACATCCTTGGCAGAACTTTCCTTTGCAAACAAGAGAGGTCATTTATATCCTAGGCACAAGAGCATCTAAAGAAATCGTATGAAATATTGTCTTGGCAACTGAAACAGGACAGCTACACAGGGACCGTAAACTCTTTCCCTATTTATTGTCACTCGACTCTGCTCTAAATTTCGGTTGTTACAATGACTCATAGCACGACGTCTCTAGGGTTGGACTTAAAAGCAACAAGACCTTCATATGCTTTCTTCCTTGTCTGCTGTGATGACAGGTAATGCCTAATCTGCCGTCTTGTTCCCATGTAGTGAATGTTGCCTTACTGTGTATTCCGCTGCTAGACACAAGTTTAAGAATTTTGTCTTTTCTCATTTGTGGGAATAGAAGATAGAATTTTCTAGAGATGATAGCAATGTTTCCTCACCTGGGATAGATAAAGAGAAGTGTGGGAGGGACCCCTGGGGAGATAGGGGCAGCACACCAAGACACACACATACATGCACACATACACACACAGACACACACACAGAGGGGGGGGCCTCCTCAAAGGTTAGCATCTGACTCCACAGGTGAAATTTATTGCTGTGAGGCCCATTGCTGCTAGCACTGAAATTATGACTTACCGACAATAAGACACCTTTCAGGTAGTGTGCTCATATGCTCATAAATAACTAAAATGGAGAGAAAAAACACTGATACTGTCTTTATATCATAGAACAGGGGGTAGGGGTAGTTTGAATATCAAGCACCAGCTTTCTAAAATATTCCTTGTGAACCAACAAAAGGAAGACTCTGGGATAACCATAGCAACACAGAAACATGTAAGCCGCAAATCCTGCAAAACAGATAAACCAACAGCCCTGATTATAGCAAAATAGTTATGGCCATTAGTCTATGTTATATTAACATGAGGTCTTCTTGCTGTTTCTTTACAGTGAATATATTGATTAATTTTTGAAGTACTTAGAATATTTGCTGCATGTTTTTGTTTTACACAGAAAAAATTTTTTTACGATCTCTGTAAGGATTCTTTACTCTTTTTTCCCCCCTTTACTTAGTCTAAAGGTACCAGAAAATCACCATGTCTGTGAGGCAGAACAGTTATAAGACGGGTAGCCTATCATTAGCAACATTTTTTTTGTTTTTCAAATGGATATTTTCCCCCTTTTTTTATCTTCTGTATAATGAAACTTCCTCTTGAGCTCACAAACTTAGAAGATAGAAAGAGTATTTTTGTTATTTTAACAGGGCTTACTTAGCAAAGCATAGAAAATGCGGTATCAACGAAATGAGTGAAGGTGGTCATAGGTAGGATGCAATCGAATTATGTTTGATCTCCGAATCCACATTTTAGCTTAAAGCATTGTCACCATTAGAAATATTTCTTTATTGCCTTCCCCAAATGCTCAGCCTTTACCACTGAGACAAGAAGACCTTACATTCAAATGAAGCATAGAGTGATGGTGGTATATAAAGAAAGGTTGGACGTCTGATCAGCTAACGACCATACAGTTGTAAAAGCAGAATGTATAGGGTGACTTACTCACTGGCTCTCTAAAGCGAAGACAGTGTAAGGGTTAATAATGTGTTAGGGAGAGTACATTATAAACTCAGCTAGTTTGAAAAAGGGGGTTTCTGGAAAACATGCACAGGACTGCAGAGTGGATACTAACAGGAGAAAAGAGTTGATAGGCGTTAAATTGTTCACATAATGTTTCATTTAATTTCAAAATGGCATAGAAATTATTTATCCCACGTAGAAAAGATACTGCATTTGTGGACTTTAAAACCTTATCTAAACTGATGGTAAAAGAAAGGCATTTACTCTGTGACCTGTCCAGCGGAAACTTCTGTGTTACAGAGTGCCTGAGGCCGTGGAGTTTGGAATTATCTCATTGCCTATAATTTAGCAATAGTGACCCGCCTTGGAAATTTTCTAATCTTTGTCTTCCAATGCCAACATTATTGCTTTGCTTGAAAAATATTTATAAATGGTATTTGTGATGGCTATACTTGGTTGTCTACTTGACTATATCTGGAATTAACTAAAACCCCCAAATGGAGGGCACACCTATGAGGGATTTCTGCTTTGAGGTAGGAAAACAAACCTTTATTCTGGATCTTTAATCCAAATCTAATCTGGGCCTTTTTTTTTGGAAGCCTATACAGTATATACAGACATGGAAGAAGGAAGTATTTCCTCTTTGCCTGCTTGCCCTCATGCTGGTTGAAAAGTTCGTTCCTTCACTGGCATTAAAGCCTACTGTTTGGGGATTCAGGAGTATACTGAAGACCAGCTGAGACATCCAGCCTCATGGGCTTCATGAACTGAACAACTACTGTGCTCTTGGACTGTGCATCATGGAAATAGAGACAGCCACTGTTGAAATAGTCATAACTCATAGCCATAATTTGTAAACTATTCCAATGAATCCTAAATATATATAAATATATAAATACATATATATGAGAGATTCATTCTATCAGCTCTGTTTCTCTAGAGAACCCTGACTAATACAGTGTTCTAATATTCAATATATAATTATATATATTTATATATATATTTATATATATATAAGCACTCATAATAGTGGAGCAATGGAGATTACTTCCTACTCAGAGACTTTCCTTAGTCTGCTGCCCATGCTCTATCATGACCAACTCCAGTAGTCAGTCTCCTGAATCAGTCCCAAGGATGGAGCTTACTTCATATGGGATCTTCAGAATAAAAATAAAGAGCTCCTGGTAGGATACTTTGGGATCTAGTTCATTTATCACAATTTTCTATTTCCCTAAAAATATATAAGTAATGCCTGTTCATTAAAACAGTCTGAAAGTACTAACAGTGGAAACAAAAGAAAACTAAAACTGCATAATTCTACCACCTAGAGATAACCACTGAGTTTATTGGCGAGTGTTTATTTAGTTTTTTAAATTGAATATAACATACATTTTTCTACAAAATTGAGATCTATTCTACATATAATAGAGTATTGTTGTACATAATGAAATTTAGTGGTTATTTAATTTTCTATTATATATGAATATGCATAATTCATCCAACCAAAGTGCCTAGTATTAGGAATTTGATCAGGATGGCAGGATGTCACTGTGACTCTGTGATCTTGTCAACTGTGGTTTGCTATATAGGAAAACAGAAACATCATATTTGAGATGACTGAGTTCAGAAACCTTAGGGAAGATGTATGAGGAAAGATATCTAATGGATACTTGTTATGCTGTCCTTGGCTTTTGCTCTTATTCGCCTAATTCTTCCCATCTCAAGCAATGAAGGACAGATCCATTTTTTAAACAATGAAAGTAGATGCTACTAAGATGTGAGAAAATACTATGCTCGCTATCTTACTCCATAGCCTGTCTTTAGCCAATAGTAAAAATGGCAGTAGAATGGATAAACATCAGGATCTATGAAAACTGAGAAAGTTTAATCCATTTCTTAGACTGAAACTCAGACATTCCATTTTACTGAAGTTCTCTGATCAGGGATACATGAAGTTGGGAGCAGAAAGTTAGAGGCAGGCTCTTCCACGTACCCTGAGAAGACCACTGAGGGGGTAGCTAGATTGTCTGTCAAACCTTGCTCTGAGGTGAGGAGAGGAGAGGCAGTCAGGGAATGAACAGAGGATGCAAAGGACTGAGAATAAATGTGTTTCACTGGAGTGACAGCTACATCCAGTGATGGCTCAATGTAGATCTCCGTGGTCATTCGCATACGCACACCAATAGAGGACCAGATGACTTTTCTTGGCAATAATTTATAAAATCATGTAAGCTTAGATGCCATTGCAGGGACAAAGAGGGAAAAAGACAGTAACTAAGTTGTCTGATTATAGCCTTAAGAGACTAAAGTAATCTAGAGTACACTGTCAGCGAGTAAAAAGGGACCCAGAGGAGAAGCTTGTGGGAATGTGTGTTGCATTGGTTGTACATGTATTTTTTAATAGCTTTCCTAAGACACTCAAGTCCAAATACCCTAAACTGCCTGTTTACAATGTACAATTCAGTGGATTCTAGTATAACTACAATGCTCCATGACCATTTATGAAATCTGACCTTTGAAATTTGTTATATTCCCTCCAAAGCAAATTGAGCCAGTCAACAGCTGTAAGGACTTTGTATCCTTCCATCCTCCCTCTAGATTTCGTTTCCCCTAGATATGGGAAACTATTTCCCTGGTTTTTGCCTTTATACATCTACATAGTCTTGGATTTTATACAAGAGAATATATATGATGAAGTCTTTTAGGCTGACTTTTTTCACATAACAATGATTCTGGGGCATCTTCAAGTTGTAGTATCTTATCAGGACTGGGTTGTTTCCCAGCAAACCAAACATATTCATGTCCTAGCTCTCAATATCTTGAAATGTGACTGAATTTGGAGACTGTTTTATTTGGGAAAGTCTTGGTCTGATCGGGCGTTACAAAAAGACACCAGGACACATGCACTCAAGAAGACTGTCTAGAAAATAGGGAAAAGATGGCCACCTACAGAGCAAGAAGAAAGGTCATAGAAAAAAACAATGTAAATGACACTCAGAGCTCCGATTTCCAGCCTTGAGAAACACACCTTGATTGCGTAAGCCATCTGCTTTCTAATACTTTGTTATGACACCCTAAACCAATTAGTAAATGTGTACATGTACTATAACATATTAATATTCCTATTTTGTTCCTTTTGTTGATAGATATTTCCAAGCTATGGACATGCTGGATCTTATTTATTCATTTATCAGTTTACAGACAATTATAATGGTTTATGCCATTACCAATTTTGCTAAGAACATTTTCATGTGATTGTTATATGGGCCCAGATTTCCATTTTTTTCTCACATATACCTAGTAATGGACCTCAGGTGATATGGTAGCCCTGTGCTTAACATGCCAAAGAGTTATTAAACTGCATTCCAAAGAGACTATGACATTTAGCCCGTGTAGGACATTTCCCCTCTGCAGAATGCTTGAAGAACATCAGTTTGCTCATAGAAGAATTTAAGACTGGCGTGAATCTGTTAGTGATTGTCAGGCTTAGTTTTCCAGTCCTTCCCATACCCTCTACATACAGGGCATCCAGTTTTACTCATTAACAGCATCAATGCCAATCAGGCACATATTTAAAATTTATGCTCAAAATACAGATCAAAAAGAAGGCATTCTGTTACCTTTGATTAAAGAGTAATTCAATGCTTTGACAACTGGCCAAGAAAACAGTGCTTCTGAAATATAATAAGTGTTCAGAAATCAACTTTTACCACAACCCTCATTGGTAATTTTATCTCCAGTGTGAACTTTAAAAGGATATTTTCTTTGTGCAGCCTTGGACTGGAGTCAGGCAGGTCTGGAAGAAAACTGTGGTCTCATTATTTGTTGTTTGCCTTGCAGACATTTCCGTGAGTTGTGTGTAGCTCAACCTCTCCCCATAAGAGCTAAATAAGTGATAATTAAGGCTTGCTTGCTTTCTTTTATCATTAGGTACTTTAATTTTTATTCATCCTTTGGTGATTTCATATATACAATATTTTTTTTATCATACCTACCCCTCCTATTCCCTACAACTCATCCTGGATGCCACTCCCACCATGTCCCCTCCCAAATTCATCTCCTCTTCTGTCCCGCGCGACCGTTCGCCAGCAAGAACGACGCGGCACACAAGGATCCTTCTGCAGTACGCTTTAATGCTTCTTGAGAGGGAGAGCATAAGCTTCCAGAGCAGAGACCCAGAGGCGGGGAAACCCTTCCCTTAAATAGAGGCTTCTCCTCGCCTAGGACGTGTCAGCCCCTGGTTGGCTGCAACCCATGGCATGAGATGACGCCATGGGATAGGCGGGATGGGACGAGGTGGAAAAACCCTTCGTATATGTGC
This sequence comes from Dicrostonyx torquatus, assembly GCA_028555095.1. Taxonomy (NCBI): domain Eukaryota; kingdom Metazoa; phylum Chordata; class Mammalia; order Rodentia; family Cricetidae; genus Dicrostonyx; species Dicrostonyx torquatus. The sequence goes on along the minus strand of JAQHUG010000275.1, from coordinate 1,813,153 downwards.
AATGCACCTGTTTATTACTAGGGAACACAGGATATGGGCGCCATCTTGTAATGGCGAATAGCGGGCACGGCTCCCCACACTCTTCTCTCTCTTAAACTTGCTGTATCTAGTTAGTGCTGCCTGTAGGTGTTTGGGTGTAGAGACATCCACCAGAGCATGCGTGACTGCTCAAGGGCTGCACTCCTGAAGAAAACGGGCCCTTTCTCCCATGGCAGCCAACAATTGCCAACAGCTGTCCAGTTAGATGCAGTATCTCATGAGTCCCTCTCACCTCCAGTCTAGAATGTGGACTGGCTTGATCTTGAGCAGTCTTGTGCAAACAACCACAGCTGTGGTGAGTTCATGTGTGCAATAGTTCTGTCATGCCTGAAAGACAGTTTCTCTGCAGTCCTTCTCCATGAGTAATCTGTATACTCTTTCTTCCAGGATATCATCTGAGGTTTGAGGAGTGGACATGATAGGGAAATCCCATCAGGCTGAGCACTCCAGAGTCACTTGTTTTCCACACTTTGACCGGATGTGGTTCTGGGTAATGACCTCCACTCACTGCACAGTGAAGCTTTTTTGAACCGAGAAAGAACTGCATTAACCTACTGGTGCAAGGATAAGGATTCAGAAGGTAGTTGGGTTTTCTATCATTTCAGAAAACTGAGGGTACTAGGTCCTCTGTTGTCCATGACCTCTCCAGCCGTATGTTCTTGATGAGGTTTACAGTACCAAGCTTGATTACCCTCCCACCAAGCAAGGCTTGATTACAAGACAGCTGTTTATTGACATTAGTTCCCAAGATATTAGTGCCACTATTGACCTTCAGACGTCCCTAATTGGGTCAGTCATTATTACAATTTTCAGGGTTTACAACTGGACAAAAGCACTGATAACTTTTATGCTTCAGTAACCTCATAGCACCTTCTAATGCAAGGAAAGCTAGCGTATGCTTCCAGATCAGTACCATTTGGGACCCGTCCTGTGACCAAAGTGTGTGTTGTCTACAACAGCAACTTATTCTACAGTTCTGGCATGCAACCAAGAACATTGTTGTCAGTTTGTATTGTTTTTGGAGTCTCTCAGACTGAGATAACAGCTCAAAGAGGAGGTATCCCACATCTGACACTGGGCATTATATGACAGTCTATGACTTCTAGAATAAACATTATCTACACCCTCAATATTGAGTCATTACTGTTAAACTGTATGCATATATATACATATATGTATTTAAAATCTTACAAATGTATAGTTCTATAGATCATGATACGACACAGGAACTATGAAAAGTAAAGGGGAAACCAATGTGGGGGGATTTAAATGGTTAGGGAGGTAGACGGGCAGACATGAAAGAGGTCTAAGTACACTGAGGATATTGGGAAAAGCAATGAGGAAGCCTATTCCATAAGCTGTTTGAACCTATCCGGTGTACAGGACACATACCATGAACAAAGCTAAGTTTATGGTGTGGTTGTTCTTTATAAATGACCATGTAACTCAAATCTAATTTACAAAAATGAAAGGAAATTTACTGAGGTCTTTTTTCCCCCTCATTAAATGAAAAAGCACATTGAATTAGACCTCAACTCCCTTGTGTCCAAAATTAAAATAATGAAAGATAAGGGGCCTCTCATCTGAAATAGAGAGAACATTAGAAAAAATGGATATCCAATTTGATGGGGAAAATTATGCTCTTATCATGTTCCAAATAGCAGGGACTATTAGGACCGCAAAGTAGCTGTTCATTAGTCATAGAGGAGGCTTTATGTTTTTAGTTACATAGACCTGTAACTAAGAGCTTGCGTTATCAAAAATGAGTCATGAGGAAAGTACCCCTGTGGCTGCTTGAATCTGAGCCATTTGTCTCTGGCACAAACCAGCCTGCTAGGGTTAGAGAGCCTAAGAAACTTTAGAACTCGTTTGGAAGCGTTTGCAGATTATGGCTTTTTCTATTTACACTAAGGTTTCCAGTGTGCAATAATAATATTTGTGTCAAAAAAGACATCAAAGTCCAAAATGCATTTATTTTATATAAAGAGAAAAAAAATCTAAGAAGCAAGTTGCCCAGCATCATGAGATTCTAAGACCTCTCCACTATCCCTCCTAACAGTGTACAGTAATTCACTCTTAGATTTCCTCCTTCAGTTCTCATGAAAATGCGAGCATGCTTGGGAGGTCTGACACACAGTGCGCATGACTGAAGAGTAAATTTTCAACATAAAGAACCCATGGAAGATTTCCCAGAATTCCATAGAAATTTATCTAATGTTTGTATAATATTTTAATGGACAAGCAGATAAGTCAACAGCACCAATATGCTGTTCACTAGTCGGGCACTAACACAACTATTTGGCTTCTGCACTGTCTGATTGAGCAACAACCAGCCCTGAGTAGCTCTGAGGCTCTTGAAATGATCAGCTAATAGAACCTAAAATTCAAATCATTACCTACGGTGATGGTTACAGTAATGGTAGCATAGTTCTAGAACATTCTTACTAATCAAGTCTATAATCTAGGGCCTGTAGAGATAGAGAATTTTCTACTTACTAAAATTGCTCACTCAAAATATTTAAGTTGATTAGGCAGGAAAAATATTTACCACTTTTGAAATTTCAAGACGTACGAACATATGTTACATAGCAAGGAGGGATTACGGCTGTAAATGAAATTCAGGTTTATTTGATGTAGAGAGACAGATCTACTTTAAAGGAAATAGGAATTTTTTTTTTTTTTAACCTGAACCATATAAGTGACTGTGGCTGAGACTCAGAGTCCCATCGTTCTGAATGAGAAACTCTACCATGGAAAGTTGTTATGTGAACCTCTGTAGTCGTGGAACAAAGGACGTTTTAAGACTTTATGCTTAACAAGCACATCATTGAGAGTCTTACTTTGGGGAGCTACATCAAAGCAGGAAGCTCTTTTCTTCCAAGTTTCAAACGTTACAGTGTTCTTAGCCTTAGGGTTGGCAGGGGCTAGAGATGGCACTAAACTTAGTGATGGTGTCTGGGAGTTGTGCCCCAAGCATTTTAAGACAGAGAGTGAAATTAGTTGGTCATTAAAATGACAAAGCCCGCCGGACATTGGTGGCACACGTCTTTAATCCCAGCACTCGGGAGGCAGAGGCAGGCGGATCTTTGTGAGTTCGACACCAGCCTGGTCTACAGGAGCTAGTTCCAGCGCAGGCTCCAAAGCCACAGAGAAACCCTGTCTCGAAAAACAAAACAAAAACAAAACCAAAAAAAAAAAAAAAGACAAAGCCCAAGGTAAGTTTGACTTTTGACCTATATCAACCCTCCAGCTCACCACAACTGCAGTGTCTCAAGACCAAGTCCAACAGTCATCAGGCTCCTTAATACAGTGGCAGCTCCAGTGTCCTCAGTCACAGCTGCTAATCAGCAGGGGAGTTTAATCTAAACTGCTTCATTGGGTTCATTGTAACTGCAAGAGTCTTTTAAATATACAGGAGAAGGGCAGACAATGACAAAACAGGCATGACGAGCATGTAGGGTCAGAGAAATGCTGCATTTTTGGCTTTGCAGATGGTGAGGGCATGAGCTGAAAATGGGAGAGCAGCTTCTAGAAACCAGCTGGGAAATACATCAAGAAACGCTGTCTCCTGGACCGTCCAGAAAGATTACAAACCTGCCCTAATTTTGTTTGGTGACACAGTGTTAGCCTCTGACCCCCCCCCCCAGGACTCATCCACTGTGTGTGTGTGTGTGTGTGTGTGTGTGTGTGTGTGTGTGTATCAGAGATATATTCATTTATTCATTTCTTAGAGTAGTGCTAGAAAATCAGACACTTAATGCATGGAGGCTCCTCCAAGAATCCAAACAACATTCTCTGTCTCCATGAGTTTCTCTTTCTTCTTCTTTGAGCATTCTCGAATTCTCCAGCTAGTCATCAAGTGCTGTGTTCTGTGCCTAGCTATTCTGGCCAACATCTCCTACACCCCAGATTCTTTGACTGAAATAGTACCTCAGTAATGTCACCTACTACCGAATACGATAGTCCACCTGTGGGCCTGAGTAGCATTCTGTCTCCTGCATGGACTTTGTGGTGGCTTCCATAAGTATGGCTTCCATTTTACATATTTAAATGTTTGGCATATAGGGAGTGGCACAATTAGGATGTATGGCCTTGTTGGAGTGGGTGTGTCTCTGTGGGGGCCGACTTTGAGATCTCATATATGCTCAAGCTACCCCAGTGTGGTAGATAGTTCACGTTCTGTTGCCTACAGGTCAGGATATTGACCTCTCACCCCCTTCTCCAGCATCATGTCTGCCTGTGTGCTGCCACCTTCTCGTCATGAAGACAATGGACTAAATTCTGAAACTGTAAGCCAGTCTCAATTAAATGTTTCCTGTTGATGTTGTGTTGTTATGTTCATGGTGTCTCTTCACAACAACATGGATCCTAATTAAGGCAGATTTTACTCATGCCTGTCTGTAAAAGGCTGAGAATGTCTTACTTAGCTTTTGTAGAAACTATAGTAAGAGGGGAGGTCCAGGTATCAGCTTATATCTCACCCTCCATTGACTTGATCTTTAAAAATAGACTTGTTGCAAAATAACCCTAACCCGAATTCTAGAGTTTACAGATGATGATGGGACTGGGATTCCAAAGTATCTGCTTTCTCTTGCAACTGTTTGTTTTCTACAAATTTGACTTTATCCCACTAACATACACCTCTATGAAGTCAATTAATGAGATTCCTATGGCATATATAGCCTGGCAGGCCCTTTCAGCTTTGTTCATCTGTCCATAGAATGGACTGAATTCCTTTAGGGGCTCCATCATTTCCATCTCTGGACACGTGAGTGTTCAGTACTGTCCCCAGACTGGTGACGGTGAGTGGGGCCATATCTCAGTGTTCCTCACTTTGTGGAACTGAGAACAAAGCAGGCTCTGCTCTTAAATAGCTCGCACCCTAGCAACTATCCTTCCCTTTCTTTAAGATTTATTTTTATATTTTACTTTTCCCTGACAGCCAGGAAGATTGATTTAGTTTTGCTGTCTGTAGTTTATGCAAGAGGGAAAAAAATGGACCTGTCTAGTTTATTTTTGCAAAGTGTACAATCTCACCACTTAGAAATCACATTTAGCATCTGGTTATGGCAACAAGGGAAAGAGTGATTTTAAAATATTGGAAAGGGGGTTTTAGAAACTGGTTTTGTTGCTACTGTTTCTTCCAATAGAACCAGAGACCCCGAGAAGATGCCCAGAACTTTTAAAATAGATCCATGGCATTAAAAAAAAAAGATTACCTCTAATATACATCCTCTTCCTCTTTCTCATCCTACCACCTCACTTTCTTTGTGGCTAGGGATTGTGCTCAGAGCCTCATACACTCTAGGCAAACACTCAAACACTGAACAGTGTTTCCAACCATCTCTCCCTGCACAAAGCCATGTTAAACTGGGCTTGTCCTGTGTTTACAAAGGGGCTAACTCCTGCTCTTGTTCCAAGTAGGAAGAAAAGAATAGAGCCATGTACAAACTTCCAAACCAAGTCAATTAAAAAGTACAAAATCAGATAAGAAATTTAAGCAGCCCTGTAGCACAAATAATAAAAACCCAGAGACAGAAATTGGGGTTCAACCCCAAAACCAGAAAAGCAAAACAGCCAAGCCACTAGAGAAGTCTTAACTCTACTAAGGCTGGGGACAGTAAACTAAGCAGACTAAGCTGCTCTCTCCTCCCATTTTATATTCTCTCTAATGCTGGGATTAAAGGTGTGTGTCTCCCTAGGACTGGGGTTAAAGATATGAGACACCACTACCTGAATTTGTTTCTGTATTGATCTTGTGTAGCTCAGAGTGGCTTGAACTCTCAATTCCTGGGATTAAAAGTGTGTGTCACCATTGTCTGACCTCTATTGGCTTTAGTCTTTCCTCTAGTCTTCAGGCAAGATTTATTTATCAAAATGAAAATAATTTACCCCTACAAAATTCTTTAGTCCCAAGTGAAATAGAATCAGCAATTAAAAGTCTATCAACCAAAAAAAAAAAAAAGCCCAGGACCACCAGATGGTTTTAGTGTAGAATTCTACCAAACTTTCAGAAGAGTTAATGCCAGTATGCCTCAAATTGTTTCACAAAATACAAATAAAAAGAGCATTACCCAACTCATTTTATGAGGCCACTGTTACCCTGATACCTAAACCAAATAAAAACCAAAGAAAGATAGTTACAGAAAAATTTCCATTGTGAAAATAGATGCAAAACTCTCAATAAAATACTTGCAAACCAAGTTAAAAAAATTAAAAAAGATCACCTACCATAATCAAATAGACTTCATCCCAGAGAGGCAGGGATGGTTCAACATACTTACGTCAATAAACGTAATCCAACATATAAAGAATATGAAAGACAAAAACCAAGTATTTCATCTGATCCAGAAAAGACTTTTGACAAAACCCAATACTGAAATAATGAAAGTATTGGAGAGATTGGGAATACAAGCGATATACCTTAGCATAATAATGGAAGTTTACACCAAGCCCATAGCCAACAACAACTTAAATGGAGAAAAACTCAAAGCAATTCCACTAAAACTCAGAAATAAAACAAGGAGGTCCCTTCTCTCTATACCAATTAATACAGTACTTGCAGTCTTAGTTAGAGCAACAAAAAAACTGAAGGAGATCAAAGAGATGTACATAGAAAAAAAATTCAAAGAATCTACGTTTGAACATGAGAACATAGTGATGAGAAAATTTCTCATTTCTAATAAATGAAAATATATAAGCAACTCTAAAGCTTCCGCTGGGAAACTCCTACAGCTGATAAACTCTTTCAGCAGAGTAGCTGGATACAAAGTTAACTAACAAAAATTAGTAGCCTTTCTATATAGAAATGGACTAAGAAAGAAATCAGGAAACCAATACCTTTCACAATAATATAATAATTATATAGTATATGTCAAATGATATAAAACATATTGGGGTAAATCTAACCAAGCAAAATAAAAGACTTGCATGACAAAGCTTTAAGAAACTGAAGAAAGAAATTAAAAAATCTATCAGAAGATAGGAGGGCCTCCCATTCTCCTGGACCAGTAGGATTAATATAATAAAAATGGGTATCCTACCAAAAGCAATCTACAGATGCAGTGCAATCTCCACCATGATTCCAACACAATTTTTCACAGATCTTGAAAGGACAATTTTCAGTTTCATATGGAAACAGTAAAACGCAGGATAACTAAAAGAATCCTGAATAATAAAAGAAGTGTGGGAGGTATCACCATGCCTGACCTCAAATTTTACTACAGAGTTGTAGTAATACAATATTACATGGTATTGGCACAAAAATGGACACATTGATTCATGAAATCCAATTGAAAACCCAGATATAAATCCACATTCACATGGATACTTGATATTTTTTTAAATAAAGAAGTCAGAAATACACACTGGAAAAAAGACAGTATCTTCAACAAATAGTGCTGGTCAAACTGGACGATTGAACAAAGACGAATCAAAATAAAGACTTGCTTACCACCCTGTACAAAACTCACCACCAAATAGATCAAAGACCTTAACATAAAATCATATACACAGAATCTGATAGAGGAGAAAGTGGGGAATAGCCTTGAACTCATTGACACAGTAAAAGTCTTTCTGAACATAAAACCATTATCATAGGCACTAAGAGCAACAGCCAATAAATGGGACTTTATGGAACTGAATAGCTTCTACATGGCAAAGGGCACCATTATTTAAATGAAGCATCAACCTAAAGAATAGAAAAATATTTTTATCAACTACAGATTCAATGAAGGGCGCATATATATGTATATATATGTATACACACACACATATCTATCTATCTATCTATCTATATATATATATATATCAAAAAACTAGATATCAAGAATAGCCCAATTTAAAAAATGCGGTACAGCTCTAAACAAAGAAGTGTCAAGGACCAAAACTCAAATGGTAGAAAACACTTTATTCTTTGTCATCATGGAAATTCAAATCAAAACTACTTTGACATTTCATCTTACACCTGTCAGAAAGCCTAAAATCAATAAAACAAGCAACACCTCATGCTGGTGAGGATGTGGAGTAAGGGGAGCACTCTTCTATTGCTGGCAGGAGTGAAAATTTATACAGACACTGTGGAAATCGGTATAGTGGTTCCTCAGGAAGATGGGAATCAATCTTCCTAAAAATTCAGCTACACCACTATTGGGGATATACCCAAAGGACAGTTCATTCTGCCGCAGAGACACTTGCTCAAGCATGCTCACTGCTGCTCTATTCATAATAGCCAGATTGGAAATAACCTGAACAGACAAATGGATAAAGAAAAGTGTTACATTTACACAATGGATTGCTCAGCCTTAAAAAAGACAAGATCATGAAATTCACAGCAAATGGGTGGAACTAGAAAAAAAGTCATCCTGAATGAGGTAACCCAGGCCCAGAAAGACAACTATGGTATGTATTTGCTTATGTGTGAATGTCAGTTGTTATATCCATGGCAACAAAGCTACAATCCATAAAGCCATGGAGGTTAGGTGTAGAGGAAGGGTACTAGGTAGGTATAAATAGGTCTCCCTAGGAAATGGAAATAGAATAGATAGTTACAAATGGATGTATGGGGGACCTGCAATGGGTGGATTGGCTTGGAAAGGGAGAGGACGAGGACAAGGGAAAGAATACAGGGAGAGAAAACTAAAATTTAAAACCATTTTAGGGATAGTATGGGAACCTAATACAGTAGATATTTCCTGAAATGTATACATATATGAAGGTTATCTAAATAAAATCACCAAGTAACAGGGAGATGGAGCCCCAACTGGATATCTCTCGTCACCAAATGAAACGTCCAGTACTGGGAGTGGGTTACACTCTATTAAGTGCCCCAATGGGAACCCCCAAACAATCCAAACTATTGTCATTATAGAATGGTCTCCACAAACTGACAGTGAAGTCCTACTGTTGAAGACAACACCTACACAATTCATTGAACATGGAAAAGTTGAGCTAGTGCCTATATAGAGTCTGTACCCTCCATGCTAATGTCCTTGGTACAAGCTTTGCAAGCTATCAAAGAAGAAATGTCAACACCAAACTAGCCACAAAACTTCTAATATACAATGATATCCTTGTGGGCACAAAGCTTGTGGGATAACCAACCAGTATCTGATTTGACTTAAGGACCACTCTATGAGATGGAACCCAACACTACTTGGGTGATCAACAACATGAGCTAGAGAGCCCAGATACATAGGGTGAAACTAAGTACTTCTGTCACAAATAAATAAATAAGTAAGTAGCAATCACATATTAAGCCATCATCAGAGAAGCTTACTCCTGCAACAGATGGGAACAACATAGAAACCCACAGCCAGACAGTGAGAGACCTTGGAACGTTCAACCCTCAATAGGATGTCTCCTTCAGATCCTTCCATCAGGGCTCAGGGAGCCATGTCAAAGAGGGAGTGAAAATAGTATAGAAGCTAAAAGAGCTGGAGGGCACCAAGAAAACAAGGCCCTCTAAATCAATATGATCGGTACACATGTGAACTCATGAAGATTAAGGCAACATGTACAGGGCCTGCATGGGTCTGCATCATTTGGGGTCCTAGAGTAGAAAAGAGAAAGGGAAAAATGCTCCCATCCCTAACTCAGAAGCTATCTTCAACAGATAACCACTTGTAAATGAAAATGTAGTTTTCTCCAAGGAAGCCTCACTGGGGAAACAAGTTACTCTTAACGGTAGGCTGCATGCCCAGCAGTACAAGTCCAACAGAAAATGAACTCAACATAGTCTTTGGATATAATTAAGGATGAAGGTAGAATTAGGTATTGACTAGGTAATTGGCTATTTAAACCTGATCTTCTCTCCCCAAATAGTGCTCTTGCCTATATTTGTTTTGCTTGTTCTGCCCCATGAAATCTCCATGTCTTATGCTTTGTTGAAATCTAGATCATATAACGTTAGTGGGATACTATTCACTTGCTATTATAGCTGATTATAATCATATACCACAAATTCTTAAGACAAATATCATTAAAACAAAGGAATTTATACAGATGTATGAATGATCAGGAGAGATGTCTAAAAGACATTGATAGTCAGAAAAAATTGATAAAGAAATCAAATTATTTTTCATGATTCATTTCTTTGTATAATTCCAGCTATATCCTTTAAGTAAAACTATATATACAAACCTAAATAAAAATTATACTTGAGAATGTAGATATTTTAAATTATATACTTATGGGGAAATAAAAGCATTTTAGTAATCTACTATAAATAATGTTTATTTTTTAATTAAACTAGAATACTATTCTTTAGGCAACATTTCTTTGTGATTAAGCTTACACCATTCTGTTCTACTCTACTCTCAAACACAGGAAGCATTCTCAGATTTCTTAAAAGCTAAAAAAACTACCAGTTGTGAAAAATAAAATAAACTAGTTGAAAGTACAGCCCATGGGCTTGTTAATCCCACTAGGTGAGAGTAAAGGCCATTACCCAAGTTCTTTGGTCAAATGAAACAAGTGTTATTTTTTTGTCAGACAGAAATGAGGTTTGAGAAAACAGCATCAAACACAGGAGAAGGTGGGATTTATATAGCCCCCAAACTTCAAATCTAGGGAATTTTCAAAGGTTGGAGGATTTCCATCAGAATTTTGGTTATGTAGGAACTTGGTTGAACATTTCAAAATTATTTATTAAAACATTTTTATTAAGGTAGAGATTGGTGTATAGACTGTGGAACATGTAAAAGTCCACAATATGGCTTAAGATCTGGTCAAATTCAAGTTTTACAGGAATAAACTTATTTTTTTGACCTTGTAACAAGATGACTTTTAATCTTAAGATGGAGTCAGGCTGGTTAGTGAAGTAAGTCAGTAGACAGAATGCTTGCTTAGCACACATGATGCCCTGGGTTTGATACCCAGCTCTCATAAACTAAATGCAGTTGTGTATAACTATTACAATGAAAATATGACACATACAATGTAAGAATGGGTACATACAGCATGGGCACTTCTAACATAAAAGGCTTTAATTGATTAAAAAGTAAATTAGAGACAGTTTAGACAGGTCTCAAACTGAATATGGAGCCAAAACTTATCTTGAATTTCTAATCCCCTTGGCTCTAACTCTGAAGTGCCAGGACTACAGGCATGCTCTACTGTACCCAGTTTCATTCTAGTAGTTTGCTCTTCTGTGGGCATGATAAACATGATGACCAAGTAGGAAAGTTTTTTTCGTTGTTGCTTTTTTGCTGCTATTGCTTTTTTTGTTTGCTTGTTTGTTTTGTTTTGTTTTTGTTAAGTACATTGCTGAAGGAAGACATGGAAAGAGCTCAAAGCAGGAATCTGGACACTGCTTACTGGCGTACTTCCTGTGGCTGCCTCTGTTCCCTTTCTTCTATAGCCCGAGCCCACATGCCCAGGGATGTTACCACTCACAATTTTATAAGTTCTCCCACATCGATCAGCAATCAAGGAAATGCCCCCACTGTAAACCCATGGGCAAATCTGATGGACACACCCTCTCCCTAGGTGTGTCAAATTGACTATCAAGATTAATCAAACACTGTTCTCTCTACCTAGGATAGATAGAGACTCCCAAGAAAAAGCCACACAACAGAAAAACTAACTTTCAGAATTAGTGGGTAAAGGAGATAAGTCTGAATTGCAACATGAAACTCATAAGGCAGTAAGACCCTTGATGTCTGTGTAAGGACACTGTTGATGCTGGTGACCCAAGGTTTTGGAAAGACAATAGGCCAGAGAGTCAGAGTGAAGTCATTCCAAGGTTTTATTTGTGTTCAAAAAGAGAAAGCATTCACAAAGGGAATTGTTAAAGATTGGGTTCTTTTAGAAATTAGCATTGAATAAGAATTTGGGGGCAGGTAATTTTTTTAGATATAAATATCAAGAAGGAAAGGAAATCAATATTTGACAATGAGTGAGACGGATGTGAGTTCAACAGAGTTCAAGCACTAGGCATTCAGACATGACAGTTCCTACGGATGATAAGGGGCAAACAGGACGACCAGTGGCCAGACCTTTCTGTCTCTCCAAATAAAGCATCTGAATCATGAATATGAGAAGCCTGAATGGTGAAGGATAAGGATGAGCTAGAGTGGTTCTTTGCAGACCCTAAGTTGATGGGGGAAGCTTGTCTATTGAATTCAGGTACCTGGAAGTGGGACCCGGATGATGCATCTATGTTTCAAATTCCCCAGAACTGACTTGGACTTTGTAGGAGGAGGTAAAGAGCAAGTGTCTTAGATAGTTCTCCCATCTCTGACCTTGACTATGACCTGGGAGTCTGTTTTCACAATTTCCCTAATTACTCTGTGGGGGCTAACTACCAGGACTTCTGAATTCTTTCCACTCTCTAATAATCTAAAGTTCTTTAGTGTTATTCATTTGTTAATTTAACAAGGTATTTACTGAGGCTAATGTTGGGTCAGCAAGTTCTAAATGTGTAGGATACACCAAAACACCAAGAAGGTGAACAGACCTTCATGACCTTGTCGAGGGCAGTCCTTCTGTTTCTACAGTGTTTGCTATGTAATATAAGAAAAAGCAGTGAAATATATCTTTAACCAAGGAAAAAAATGCCATAGTTAAATCACTGTAGCATTTGAAAAACTGCTCCAAAGAAGAAGAATTTGAAATTCAGGGAGTCACAGAAAATATATCACACCCTAAAAGAAACCCGATGAAATATTTACTGGGATATATCATAGTTTCCATACACTGTACCAGAAATAATTTTTCTACCTTTTGTCTATGAGAGCTAATAAAATTACTGACAAGCCTTCCATACTGACAAAGGCAGGGATATAATTAAAGTACAGAGAGAAGGAAATAAAATACACTTTCAGAGACTTGGATTGAAAATATGTCAAAGCTCTTCCTGGTGAGTCAGACAGAAAGTTATTAAAACCATGATTGTAACACAAGATATGGCAACAAATAAAGAGTATTTCAACCCGTCTCATATGAGCCTCAATATTGGATCTTATTTTCAGCTGTTATCATGGAAGGCACTGAACAGAAAAATTGCACTAGAATGTTCTTTATTTTTGCTTATTTTCTTAAAACCTTTTAAATTATATATATATATATGTGTGTGTATATATGTATTAATATCAGGCAAGGATTTATTTCAGGAGTCTGACTGAAGGCACAGTATGACACATCAAAAAACATTTTTGACAGTGCTCAATATTCATCAAATAAGCACAACATTAATAAACCCATAGAGCTTTTATGTATGACCCTGAATTTAAAATTTATTCTATTTAAGGAAGAAAAAAAAAGAAACTAAAGTAAGGAAAGTTGGGGAGAATAATACATATCACAAACACCCAGCCTGATGTAGGGATATATTTGGGAGTTTAAAAGAATGGAGTCATAGAATAGAGTCATTATTTTCTGCTTTTCTATACCACAGCACACAACTATTGGTTAAAATCACCTTTGATATGTTTTAAAATTCTATAAATTACAAATTTTCCAACACATAAAAGTTATTCATATTTGAAAAACTGGAAAAGCTGATCTTGACCTGGTTTGTATATTTCATACATGTATTGAATTACCAAAATGTAGCACTCAAAGAAGACAAATACATCTCAATAAAAATAAAAATAAATTGAGTTCATACAAAAAGTATATTTTAAGGAAAGGAGTTCTGATGTTTTTATGATTTAGTCATTAAATTTTTGTTTTTTATATCTACAATTTTATTTATTGTTTTTATTTGAAAGAGGAGCTGAAACAAAATGTTAATAGTATTTTTCTTTCATTTTCCTAAGCACTAATCATTTAGATAAAATCAATTTAACCATAAATCACAAAAGAAAGGGTGGTACTTGTACAACAACCCAAGAGCAAAGGTTGGCTGGGAACAAAAAGGGCTCAGTACATAGAACATGAACACAAATGCTGTGGTTCAACTACTCAGGACTTCCTCCCCAGAGGCAAACACAAGAACTCATTTTATGAGGATTCCCCCCCCACACACACACCAAATCTAGAGATGTTTCAACTCAAAATATAATGTTAAAAAGATAAAAAAAGGAAAAGATAAACCCAAGACAACGTACAACCCCACAATAACCCAACAATAACAACCACCCCAATCACCCATGTGAGTTTCTTTTCATTTTGTAAAACGATTAATAAAAAGTATTTAGAAAATATTTTTCACCTTATATTTGTAAAGATAATAGAATGCAGAAGTTTCCTAGAAAACAGACCAGAACCACCCTCCACCTCTGCTGTGAGGACCAGAGTCTTGGATACAGAAACTGTTGATAGAGTAGAAGCCCAGCCAGGGAGAGATCAAAAAGACAAGAGCATAGGGACAGCTCCATGTGATAGATGTCTGTATAAACGGTGAACTCAGGGTATCAGAAAGGCCTTAAGCTCCTCCTTGACACACAAAACTAGTTTTTACAAAGATCCAAGCCATTTGGTCCCAAACTGAGATGAACATATCAATGTTTTCAATCATTTGATTTTAATGAATTAACAAATACATCTTCCAAAGGATGATGCTTCTATATGATTCAGTGATGATGCTACATTCATTTTCTAGAGAAAATACAAATACCTCATGACCCCAAGTAATAAATAACTTTAGAAAAATTATTGTAGCATAATTCAACCAATGACTGGAATTTTTGTTGCTCCAGTTGGAGCAGGTGATATAGCATCAACCCTGCACCTGCATCACTGTTGCCACGGTGATAGTGAACTAGCCCTCAGAAGCTGTAAGCATGCCCCCCGATTAAATGCTTTCTTTCTTCTATAAGTAGCTTGGTTATGGTGCTGCTTACAGAAAGAGAGCAGTGACTAAGATAACAGCGTAGGTAATCCAAACTGGTTCTCTTGCAAACAAGTAGTTTATCATAGAAGAATAAAAAAGCAACACTGTGAAGGCATATAGAACCCACACAATAATAAAGAATTATGGAAGCAAGATTTAAGAAAAAGGGGAGACACTCATAAAACTGAGTCAGGCATGGAGAATCTTTTCACTAAGAAGCATCTAACGATTCTTAGGGAGACACTGATGTTAATAAGAATGTCAGACAGAACCATGGGAATGTGAGATCAAAATCAGGGGTCAGGAGTCACTAGGAGCAGAGGCACTGGTCGGGGGACAGGTCTAGGGAAGTGGACATTGAGAGTCCACTCTGCTTGCTCCAAGTCAAACTTAGACCATGAAAGGCACTTGGTTTTGTTCCTAGAAAGCCTCCAACAAGTAGAGCTGTCGGTGGGGTAGGGAAACAGTGGAGTACTCTTGACCAGAAAGGCTAGGAGCCGTGGTGCATGGCTGAAAGTTAGGATGTGAACTTCTGAGAAACCTACTCCCAGTTTTCTGTTGTCTGTTTGGAGGTGGGGATTGAACCTAAGTATGTGCTAGACCTGGTTAGAACTGAGAGTTCTCCAAGCTTCCCAATGTCTTCAAAACCGGGAGTTTCCATAGCTGAGCTCATCTCATTTCTTTCCCTCTCTGGATTTAGAGTGTGACAAAGAGGAGCAACCAACTAGTCTGGAAAAGAAACCAAAACCAACGTAGCATGTGTGTTGTTTTGTTTCTGTCTAGTCAGCTGACTTAATCTGCACTTTAAGGGAACATTTGAAAAAAAATTCTTGAGCATAGTCTTGAGATCCAAAGCCAATGATATATGCTTTCAATCAGCATCCTGACCCAAAGCAACAGAAAAGGAAAGGGAGCCCTGGTTCCTTGTTTCCCCAGTTTACAAAGTTAGACACGTTCCTCTTGTGACTTAGACTGGGCTGTCAAGTATGATATCTTAACTAATCACAGAAGCTACTTAAATTAACCACAATAAAGCACAATTTAAAAGCCATTTCATCAGTCACATTAGTCATATCCCAAGCACCCAATAAACACTTGTGGCTAGTGGCTGTCATATTGAGTTGTGCTAAACAAAAATATGTCCATGGAGAAAAAAAAATCTGGTAGATGACAGGATGATAGATCATATATCTTGTGAAGGGGTGGTCCGCTATGAAAAAGAAACGACAAGTTGGTTGTCAAGCAATTTTTTTATTAATTTATTTTTACTGTATGTGCACTGATGTTTTTCCTGCATGTATGTCTGGGTGAGGGTGTCAGATCCCCTGAAATTGGAGTTACAGACAGGTGTGAGCTGCCATGTGGGTGCTGGGAATTGAACCCAGGTCCCCTGGAAGAACAGCCAGTGCTCTTAACCACTAACCCGTCTCTCCAGCCCTCAAACAATGTGTTTTGAGGCTGCATCGAAAAGAGGTTTTCCCAGTGAACAGAGGTCAAACTAGACCAGACACCGTTATCTAGAAATATTCCTTTATCTCTACAGTTAGGGAACTCCATTGATTTAACACATGTGAGGATTTTAGCTGAGGTTCCTCTGAAAACTCACATGTGTTAACCAAGTAATAGTCCTTTGTCTCACACATGTGGAGAGGTGGGAGGCGTCTGCGATCGCAAACTGGAGCTGGGGATTCCAAAAGCTTCTCTGCTGTCATTCTATCCTGAGACCTCAACCCAGACTCTTCTCTCTTTTGGTCCCATATTTCACATTCTGTTTTCATTAGAACAAAATTCAAATTTTAATGTTGAAAGATACTAACGTTATGCTATCCTGAGTGAAATCTGATCTGAACTCTTCATTCTGTGATTCCTTGTGAAAAACATCTATCTCTCCCATTGTGTGTTTCCAAAAGCAAGACAGGATTCATTCCTCAGGCAGTTATGGTCTCAGAACTCAGAAATCCAGAGAGAGAGATGCTTCCAGATTTGGTGTTGGTTTATATAACTTGGTCTGTGCTGAGATTCCTGGAAAAAAAAAAGTCTAAACACATTGACTTAAAGCTCAATCAGGAAATACTGAATAAATCAGCTAAGTAGTTCAGTTGTCTGTATTGTCTTCAGTGAGGGAAGTAAATACCCCAGCACCACCCATTTCTTAAGAGTGCCAATTAAGGAACAGCACACTTATGAGATTAGTAATGGAAAAGAAGATTCAAAGAAGTTTCTGTCGGGGACTATGTGTAGAAGTGCACTCTCATGCTCATGAGGCAGAAACAGGAAGATTGTCAGTTCAGGAGCAGCCTGTGCTACACAGTCAGACTTCACCTCAAAATCAAGAACATTAGTCACTGATACTACTGATTTTTTTGATTGGTGGAATTGTATGATAAAGATACATAATAATGATTCCATTCAAGTTAATTTGGCTATAAATATCATCTGATAATATATGTTGCTTTCTTTCTTTTAAAAAGATGTGGAGGTGGACTTTTCTTTCCTGCATGCCAGTTCCCAAATAACTGACAGAGTCTTAATATTATTTATAAATGCTCAGCCAATAGCTCAGGCTCATTAATAACTAAAATTAACTAATTTCTATTAATCTACATATTGTCATGTGACTCATGGCTTTACCTGCCCCCCAGCATATCTTGCTTCCTCTGTCTCCTGGCAACTCCTTTGCTCCACCCTTCTTCCCAGCATCCTTAGTCTGTTTCTCTCACCTAACCTTATGCTGTCCAGTTATTGGTTAGTCAGCTTCTTTATTAAATCAATCACAGTGACAAATCTTCACAGTATGCAAAGGGGTTATTCCACAGTAAAAATTCATTTTAGTTTGAGCTGTGTGTATGTGTGAGTGTCTATATGTGGGTATATGCAGGTATGCAGTGAAGTCAGAGGTTATAAATTCATCGGAAGCTGCAATTACAACTAATAATGCCCTCACTGCCTACTGGGGGTACTAGAAACCCGATTCAGGTCTTCTGCAGGAGCAGTCAACACTCTTAAATGTTGAGTCATCTTTGTTACTTCACTATCTACTTTCTAACTATGAAAAAGTGTGTGTATGTGTGTGTATTTAAGAAATGAATGATGCTGGCATCATTACTTCCTTAATTGAAGATAACACAGATAGCTGAAGTACTTAGACAATTTATTCAGCTTTTGTTCTGGTTGATCTTTAAATCAATGTGTTCTCACTTTCAAGTTTAGGCTTTTCACACACACACATTTATATATGTGTTTTCTTTTGGTATGGATAATAAAATGGTACATGTTTGTGTCCATTTATTTTAAGGTCAATTTTAAATGAAAGTTTATAACTTTTTAGCAAAATGACAAGTATTTATTGCAAAATAAACCACTACAGAATTTACTGCTTCTAAGCAACAATTTAGTGCTGTTTGTCACAGTTTGAAAGGTTGAATGTCTCCTCTGTGAAGCTCGAACTTTGCAGTTATCTGGGGACTCGGTCATCTGAGGGACCAAAGGGGCTGGATGCAGTTTTTAAAAAATAACAGTGAAGATGAAGGCTGAATAAATAAAGGCATAGAGTAGTTTGACTTAGATCCAGTTAGTGTCAGAGCCTTGGTCAGTGTTGAAGATGGATCACTTCAAACATGTTCATTTGGCTGACTGGAAATCTAACAAAGACAATTAGGTCACCAAATGTGGCGTTTTCATACTGTTTGAGCCTTCTATAACATCGGTAAATGGGTCTGAGGGAAACTCCCAAGAGTGAACATTGCCAGAGACTCAGGGAGAAATGATGAGTTTTCTTCTGTGTCAACCCTAGACCCTAGAGATCTTGAAATGTCATTGCCATCACATTGTGTTGGTCCACACTTCACTCAGACTACGCTGGACTCAAAACAAAGAGGAATTATATCCCACCATTTAACAAGAGGAATGATGATGGGATTTCCCTCCATATGCTGTGAATATGTTTTATTACCATTGGTTAATAAAGAAAGTTCTTCTGCCTATGGCAGGGTAGAATATAGGTAGGTGGGAAGACTAAACGGAATGCCGGGAGAAAGAAGGGGAAGTCAGAGAGATGCCATGCAGCTGCCCAAGGAGCAAGAGGTAAAAAAACCACAAGCCTCATAGTAAAATATGAAATAATAGAAACGGGTTAATTTAAAATAGAAGAGTTATGTAGGAATACGCCTAAGTCATTGGTCAAGCAGTGTTGTAATTAATACAGTTTGTGTGGTGATTGTGTGATTATTCAGATCTGGGTGGCCAGGAAGCAAAGGTGCAGTCTCTGTTTACAGTGTAGTACCAATTAATGGCACATCCTTTTAGAGGATTTCATAATATCCATATGCTAAGAAATATAATGACTTCTAACACTTATGAAACTATATTCAGGAGCTTCATATAGATGATAGCTGATCTACATGCACATCTTTGTGTGGGTTGGCTTAGTCTATAATAGAAATCCAAACAGAAGGGCAAGTCTTATAAGAAATAGTGTTATCAATTAAAGAACATGAAATGATTCATTGGCTGTTGAAAAATTTTCACAAAACACTAAAGGTGCACTCAGAGAGACAAAGTTACCTATGCTCATATACTCATATGTATGTATGTATTGATTGGTGGATGGATGAATGAATGGATGTGTATGTATGTTTGTACATGTCTCTCGTTCTTTCTCTGTGTGGCATGCATGTGGAGACTGTAGGACAGTCTCTAGTATCATCTCTCAGGAGTCATACACCTTATTGTTTTAGACAGCTAAAGATCCTTGGGACCTGGGGCTCAATTTTTAGGATAGTCTGACCAGGCAGTGAGCCCAAGGATCTACTTGTTGCCACCCCTTCATCCCTGGAATGGCAGGCACATGCCACCATGCCTGCTGTTTTCTTCATGCTTAGGCAGAAAGTACTTTACTGACAAAGCCATCTACCCAGCCCTGGGACACGGTTAATTAAAAATAAAGCACTAATTTGACTGAACAGGTTATGTTGCTAATTATAAAATCTGTATGCAACCCTCTGCCTGAATAAATTTGCAGTTTTATTTTGTATGGTTTGTCTTAATCATATCAAGGGGTACATAACATTGGTATTTGGTTGCAAATTTTTAGTATTTTGTCCATCTCATTTCATCTTTTGGTCTCCGTGTTGATAATACACACCTGAAAAACATTATCAATGTCAGATCTATTGTGAGCATCCTTTATGAATAAGGGGGATGTAACAGACATCAAGAACAAAGGATATATTCATAAAGCCATATTCACCACAGTGAAGATTGCTATTTTTTAGGAACTTTGCCTTCATGGAACATTTGAGGAGTTAATAATACTCCCTGCCCACCAGAAATTACTAAGTCCCCTTTGTTACAGCCAATGCTACTTTCTTTTCTGCTGGGTAAAGATGAAAACATCTGGTCTCCATATGAAATTCTCCATTGATTTAAAGACAAATGTTATCTTTGCACTTTCTCATCTTCAGGCCAAATGCATCTGCTCATTTCTCTTCTTTGGTTCCTCTGCCAGATATTTTGTCATTTCTGATTTCTCCCCTGGCTTCCTATAAATTTTCCACATTTCTAAAACTATATAGATTAAAAAGAGTTTCAATTTTCCAAAATAACCTAATATTAAATATAATCATAAATAATACTTTGATTATTTAATTATGATCATTAAATGTAGTATTTTCAATGTTTAAAATATATTGACCTAATATTACTAAAAGGTAACAGACAATTTTTTTAAAAAAATATGCAAATGGCATAAGTCAAGAAAAAAGAAATAAAATCAGAAATGATAACTGGGAAAAAACTAAAATAAGCTAAAAATATCTTAGTCAGATCTTTACAAATTAAGATGCTGAGATTCTCAGAATAAATAAAATTTAATAATCAACACTATACTGTATACATGAGATACTCTTCACATACAAAGACACAGTCAGGTTGAATGGTTGGAAAGAGTTATATAAAAGAGAAGACTGTAGAGCAATGGTTCTCAACCTATGGGTCATGACCCTTCGGGAATTGAACAACCCTTTCACAGGTGTCACTTAAGAACATCAGAAAGCAAGGAAATTTATATCACAGTTCATAACAGTAGCAAAATTACAGTTATGAATTAGGAATGAAAAGAATTTTATTGCTTGGACAGCACCACAACGTGAGGAACTGTTTTAAGGGGTAGCAGCATTAGGAAGGTTGAGAACCACTTCTATAGAGGATATAATAACATGAGCAGTTAAGTCTTCATATGAAGAGTAAAGCCAGAAATAAAAAAGAGTGTTCCATAATGACACACTTCTTCATAAAGACCTAAAACATTTAAGTTTGTATGCACCTAAACATAACACTATGCATGTGTGACTGTGCGTGTGTGTGTGTGTTAAAGACAGAAACACACAATTCTGCCATTGTAATGTGAGAAATTCATCATTTAGTGATTGTTAGGTTTACTGTACAAAAAAGGAAGGAAACAAGAAAAGGGAAAATAAATGAGGTACTAAGGGAAGAAAAGAAAAAAGGGTGGGAGAAAGGAAATGAGGAAAGGAAAACGGGAAGGAGGGAGAAACAGAGGGATGGAGAAAAGAAGGAAGGGCTTTATAAACATAGAAGACATTAAATAACACTATCATCTACCTTGACCTGAATTATATTTTTAGGACACTGTAATCAATCCCCTAAAGTTAATGCATGAATTTCTCACATTACATTTTTTCTTTCACCAAAATAAACCATATAGTAATTTTCAGTAATTTAAAAGGATTAAAATGATATAGAGGCAGTTTTAGGAAAACAAAATCTTTTAAGATAACCTTCGTCTTTCAGAAGGTACAACTATCATATATAATTCCAATTTTATTAAATATTTGATTTTATTTTGTCTGCAGATTCTTGTGTCTGTTTGAACCTTTCTTTAATCTATGAACTGATATTGCTTAACTTTTATATTAGCTTCTTGCAAGACATTCCCATATGGATGAGCCTTATGAATTAAAGTCCAGAGCTCATGGGACCCAGAGAATGCAGCTCAGAAGCCCCAGCCTGTGTGAGCCCCTGGCCTTGGTCACCATAACCACACAAAACTAAGAAACATTTTCTATTTAAGAAACAAACATGGTATATGTACATGTGACGATGTTGAGAGTACAGGCTCTGCACTGAAAATCTCTGTGTGAAAGAAATTCTCATGTTTCTGGGATGGTTAGGTACCTGAAGCTGATTGTGACTCAGTCATTGCCACTGTCTTTTGCTTTCAGAGGACATGGTGGAGTCTGAAACCATCTGAAAGTGTCTTTCTGTCTCATATCCTGATTCTGAGCACTTTAGTTCCTCCATTCCAGCTCAGAGGTCTCATCAGGGTAAACTATGTTGCTGGTTTTAACCTACACTTAGGGGGAAGCAATAATCAGCAAGTCTGAGTTCTCCAATTCTAGGACCTACTTCTTTAGGGAAGTAGGTCTCCCTGCCCTCTGGGAACATTCTGACAGGTAGTATATCCTGTCTGTTGTAAGGGGAACAGGCTGTGTCCCGCCGCCTGCCTAGCTTAACCCCCGAAATAACCACACAGAAATTGTATTAATTAAATTACTGCCTGGCCCATTATCTCTAGCCTATTATTGGCTAACTCTCACATCTTGACTTAACCAATTTCTACCAATCTGTGCAACGCCATGAGATTGTGGCTCACTGGGAAAGATTTTAACCAGCGTCAGTCTCTGGCGGGAGCTTCATGCTGTCTGCCACACTCCCTTCTTCCTCCCAGAATTCAGTTCTGTCCTCCCTGCCTATCTAAGTTCTGCCCTATCACAAGGCCAAGGCAGTTTCTTTATTTAACCAATGAAAGCAACACAAATACAGAAGGACCTCCTACACCACATGTCATCCCATCTGCAGGACCCAAGGCCTTCAACCTTTCCCAAGTCTAGGGAGCACTATTCATCTTGTTCTTCCTTGAGTTCCAAGCACTTCACTGCTCTCTTTGTCCTTCTTTGGGTACAGACAGTATCATAATATCAATAAACTTGATCTTGTTACAAGAAAAAATGAGGAGCTGTGCTGGAAGAATCCTTGAAGCACCTGAAGGCTGTCCATGTGCCTTCTGAAGAGGACAAGGGGAAGAATAGAGGAAACATTCATTCATTCTGATATCAACAAATTATGCTACACTTTCTTGATGAGCTCAAACACAAAAAGCCAGACTTTTAAAAAAAAATTGTTAGTTATATCATTTATTTCTGAAGACATTTAAAACACTGTACATAAAGTTACATTATTACCAGTAGCAAAGCATGGAGCATGAGAACACAAGAATAAATATAATTGTTAATATGCTTTTTGAGAATTTCATAAATGAGCATAGTATTTACATCCTTTCCACACCTCCCTCTTCTTGGTCTAATTCTTCCTGTGTTCCCTATACTCACAACCAAATTGATGACCTTTTCTTCTTTTTTTAAACTTTTTTTTTATTCTTTGTGCATTTCACATCATGTATCCCAAGTCCATTTATTTCCTGTCCATTCATATATGTCCTCTGCCCTTGCAGCTACCCCTCCAAATAAAATTTAAGAGAAAAAAGAATAAAAAGAGGGGGGAAAGATCTCATCAGTGAAGCTGTAGTGTGACACAGTGAATCACACAGTAAAGCCCAGCAGCATGACACCCCAGTGACACACTTCCTCCAACAAGGCCACACTTCCTACTCCTTCCATTCTTATTCAAACCACCACAGCAGCCTTCACAGCAAATGTAATTATATTAGAATTCTTGCATCATGTATTCCTGAAGCTTCCTTTACGTAAGCATGTGGGTAAAATTGAGTGAACAAAACCAGACTCTAGAGCGAAGAGCTCCCTTTTCTTTTTATATCTCTGTAATAATCCCTGTCTTTGTAATTTATCTCAACAATTGCTTTATTAACTTAACGTTCTTTAGGCACCTCATCTCACGTGTCAAAAGTTTTGCCAGACACAAGTTTCATGGTTATATTAAGTCTATGGTGAAAGTGTCCCTAGCACCCCTGCTTTTTGGATGAGAATAGTGAAGTCTAGAGAGGTTAGGCCAGCTCCACAATCAGAAAGTGGCACACTTAGGTGTAGCACAATTAATAAAAACCCAGAGACAGATATTGGGGTTTAGCCTGAGGATCAGAAAAGGAAAACAGTCAGCCACTGTGTCTTACCTCTACTTCAGTCCGAAATGGCGATTCTGCCTCCAGAAATCCTCAGGATGAGACTTTTTCTAAGAACTGTCTCCTCCAATTTTATATTTCTTTCTAGTGCTAGGATTAAAGTCATGCATCACTACCACCAGCCTTGTTTCTATGGCAAACTAGTATGGCTATGGGAATTAAAGTTGTGTCACCTCTGCTTGGTATATAAGGCTGACCAGGACAGCTGTTTTACTCTCTGATCTTCAGGCAAGCTTTATTTATTAAAATACAAATGAAATGTCACCACAGCTAGGACTTTAAAATGAAGACCTTTGGCACTGAGAACCTCAGTCTTGTATATTAAACACAATATGATATTGCTGTTCTCTTACGTGGGTGACTTATATTTAAACACCAACACCAGAGCTCCAGCTCTAATGTCACTTACTTCTCTCCACTTCTCCAAATTCAGCTTTTTGTTGGGTGACATAGATGCTATCTCTGCATAGCCCCCCAAAATGTCCTTTCTTTTCTATTTCTTTTCCCATCTGATCTTTTGACCCATCTATCTGTACCATCTTGCAAATGTTTTCTATGTCTCTTCTCTCTCCTTGCTCGTTTCACCATAAGCTGTTGTGTAAAGGAAGACTCTGTAAGTTCTAAACAAGGGTCCATATATAAACCCATTGCAAATGAAATTTGGTGTCCATGCTGTTGTGTAATATTTGTTTGACTGTGTAAAGATATGTTGCAATTGTTTATATGGTGCCAAATATTTTTTAACTATTTTTTTTAACTATTTAAAGATGTGTTGCATTTATTTAATTATGTAAAGATGTGTTGCTGTTTACCTTGCTTGTCTAACGTACCTGTTTGGTCTAATAAAAAGTTGAATGGCCAATAGTGAGGGAGGTGGTATAGGAGGAACTTCTGGGAAGAGAGAGTAAGGAGAAGGAGGAATTTAAGCTGGGGAAAGAAAGAAAAAGAGACACCAAGGAAACACCAGGGGCCAGCCAGATAGACACGGAAGAAGCCGGAAAGTAGGACACACAAAAGGAAAGAAAAGTAAAAAGCCCTGAGGCAAAACATAGATGAACAGAAACAGGTTAAATAAAGTTAAAAGAGCTAGTGGTATAAACCTAAGCTAAAGCCAAGCATTCATAATTAAAAATAAGTTTCCACGTCTTTATTTAAGAGCTGGTTAATGCCCCCCCAAATTCCAACAACATCATGCTTTCCTCTATATACTTTATTCTGTGTAATATTTCCGAGGCTACGTATCCATTCATATCTCTGGCATGACTCTTCCCTCTCATTTCATGTCCTGAGAGAAGTCTATTATGACTTCTTTAATAATCCCCTCCAACCCTTTCTGTATTTTGTGTTTGTGGGCATGTCGTTTCCTCTTCTGAGATACTCAGAGTCTCACTGGACAAGAAGTTGCCTCTCCATCACTGTGTGTGCTCCTATTGGAAAGGAGCTAAGCTTCCTGTCATTGACTCAGTATCCAGCATATGAATAATGTCTACAGAGCAGTTACCCGCTGAACACCTCCCACTCTGAAAACACTGTAACATTTGGGGAAGGGGAGAAAAGACACATAAATTATTAAAATTATGTTCATAATTCCCAAAGATTTTGAGTAGCATTGCTCACTTCTTTTTAGGTTACCACTTACAGTCAACAAAGCCAAAAGAATTGCAGAGAAGTATGACTGTCTCAGATATAAAAGTATTTGTCAGCATTGATTTTGCGTATTGCCAAAAGGTAGCTCTATAACTATAAAATCCTTCTTTGGCTGTCTAGGGTTGAACTAATAACCTTCAATAAGATATCACTGTGGGTGCCATGTATATTATTAGATAAGAAAGATAGAATTAGACAATGGATGAGAGACAATATAACAATCCACTCACTGCGGTTTGATTGAGAGCTCTGTGTGACTAAAATGTATGTGATGGTCTCTAAAATGTCCTCTTAGATTGATTGTGCTCATCTATGCCTTATTCTCTGAGCCAGGTGCTTTGGATGCTATTCAGGGCAGACTCTAATAAAATCTGTGACATGCCGGCCCTATCATCGGGGGCTGTCATTGTGCATATTTATCTGTTTGGAAATGCCCGAGTTTATTTAGCTGTTAATAAGAAATAAAGCATATTTATTGAGCACGTACTCCATCAAGTCAGCAAGGAACATGGACTCTACACACAGTTAAAAAGAATGGCTGAATTACTAGCTTTTGAGGAAAAGATCACAAAATGGTGGGATAAATCTGATAAACAACTTCAGAGAGATAGAGATAATTCTGTCAAGAGAGATGAGAACGCAGAGTTCACAGAAGCTGACTGGCCACATTTTCTCTTAAGAAGAAAATCCTTTCAGCCCGGAGTGTCAGTTTGATCTGTCATGCCAATGATATAGCAATAAGTTCCATATACTGGGTTAGCATAGATCAGAGCAGCTCTCAACCCTTTTGCAGCAGATGGGCATTAATACAGAGACCCACAATAGGTCATCACACCAACAATGAGATGCTGTGGAGAGTCCACCCTAGTGGGACATCTATATTGATATCCCTTCTCTGAAGGTTCAGGGATCATTGCAGAAATAAGAAAAGCTTGCAAGAGCCAGGGGTAATGGGTGGCTCCAGGGAAACACTGTTTCCCAGACAGGACAGGAATATTTTCATGCATCTACTCACAATAGTTAGAATTGGCTGCTTAAGGCCTGCACAAGATCAAACCTGGGGACAGGATGAGGTCCCACCCCTGCCTGAGGAGACACTGGTAACTGATGGGGTGGAGAGACCAGCTTTCTTCAGAGCTGTGGCTCCATGTTCCAGTAGATGCCCCTATACCCGTGTATAAACTGTCAGGGATAGGTGGATTTTTAAAAGGGGCACGTGAAGTTGGGAAGAAAGCGTAGGAGGGGACTAGGAAGGAACTGGAGTGAAGGCAAAGGTGTATGGATTTTATCACAGCCTGTATGTCTGTATGAAACTCCAAACCAATGAAAAAAGGAAAAAAAATGACACTTGGTTAAGGAAAGGACATTAAATGATATTTTTGGAAAGTTGGTTTACAAAGCTTTTAAAATATTAATCACTTCCTTGAAGTGTCAAGGGACAGCTGTGTTGCATTTGCTCAATCACTGTGGGGCACAGGCAGTCCGAGTGACTTATCCTGACTGGGACAGCCAGAGTTGTATAGTTCTGCAAGCAGACTTTCTCTGGGGTCACTTGTAGAAATGTGTTTAGCTGAAAGACTCTGAGTAGTTTCGAGAATAAATAACAAAAATGAGCGGGTGGTGCTTAGAAGGAGGACAACCCAAGGTTAGCTTTCAGGAGGAGGGGGTCCTAGAAGAGCTGTCTAGAGCTCTGAGGGTGGAGGAAAGGTATGGTACCCAGTACCCTAGAATGCTGGTCTCATTTGCATCTGATCTCCAGCAGCTAAGGTAGCTTCTGAACACACCTCAGAGCCTTCAAGATACCGATGGAGGCTCCTGAAACCATGCAGAACCTAAGTCTCCTCTTTCTTTTTAAGTCAATAGCTATAGAGGTCTTGTATTTCTTAACATTCTTCACTGAAGGTAAAATATCCCACACTTCAGTTGCAGTTTCAAAACATGTGTTAGTGACAATTGAAATGTCTCTCACTGGCAACACTACAAAAGTCACATTCTGCATTTAGGGCTTAGCTTGTCCCTGACTACTGGTGTGACTACTGTGATAGGGAAGCCCCTTGAGGACTTCAGTGTATTGAGCTAAAGCACTTTATCTCAAGCACAATGATGTGAAACCTGTTACTAAGCTAAGATTCTGTGCTGATCTGTTTAGTCTTCATTGTAAATACTTGACTTCCTATAGGATCCAGAGTAAGTGTATTTTATATTGCAAACATTTGCCATGCAAACATGCAAACACTAATCCCACATTTTAACTACTGTTACGCGAGCATTTAAAACTAGATAAAATTATCATACTTCAATGGCTAGAGTGATGACTTGGTGGGTTGAGATGCTTGCTGCTCTTCCAGAGGGCCTGGCTTTAATTCCTGTCACCCACAAGGTAGCACTCAACTATCTGCAATTACAGTTCTAGGGTATCTGATGGTCTCTTCTGGCTTCTGCGCGAACTAGGAATGTACAGAGTGCACACACACATGCAGACAAAATATCCACAGAAAACAAACTAAAACAGCACTTTATTTAAAGTAGTCAAATGAGTATTTAAACAGTGGGGCAATGAAATAGTCAGTTAGAGTGCTTGTCATGAAAACACAGGTACCTGAGTTCAGGTCTGCAACACACCTATAAAAAGCTGTACATGGCAATATACACCTGTAACTACCCCTACTCTGTTTCTCCCTCCCTTCTCATACTCTGGGGAGAATAAGATGGGAATCCCTGGGGCTTGCTGGACAGCCTGCCCAGTCTAGCTGAGTCTGTGAACACAAATACAGTGAGTGATTTCCTCTCAAGCAATCCAGTGATGGTCTGGAGAGAGAAGGCTTAAGTAGTTCTGAGTCCTCAGTGTTCCTCAGAAGACCCAGGTTCAGTTCCCAGCACCTACAATGTGGGGCATAACCATCCGTAACTCCAGTCCCTGGGGATCCGAAGGCCAGACACACATGCAGTGCATACACATACATGCAAACAAAAACATTCTTTATATAAAGTCAAGAATTGTCGCACAAATAAACATTAAGGGAAGGCACTCCCACCACTACTGTTAAGAGTCTTAGCTGAGGTCATCCTTGTGGATTCCCCGGAGTTTCTCTGGCATGAGGCTTCTCCTTAACTTCCGAAATGCCCCCTTATCAAGGCATCTCTTTCATTACTCTCCCCTTCTGCCCCACCCACAACCCACCCAACCCAATCCCTCATGTTCCCATCCCCCATCCCATCCCATCCTCCCCCAGTTTATCCAGGAGAGCTCTTCTATTGCCCTTCTCAGGGAAATCTATATGTCCCTCTTTGGTCCCTTCTTGTTACCTAGTCTCTCTGTGTCTGTGAATTGTATCCTTATCATTTACTTTACACCTAATATCCACTTCTGAGTGAATATATACCACATTTATCTTTCTGGATCTGGGTTATCTCAGGATGATTTTTTTTTAATTCTGTCCATTTGCCTGCAAATTTCATGTTGTCATTGTTTTTTTTTTTAACAGCTGAGTAATATTCTGGCCATCTACTGTAATCAGATTGGTGACTGCCCTAATTGTTATCAGAGAGCCTTCATCCAGTAACTGATGGAAGAAGATGCAGAGATCCACAGCCAAGCACTGGGCCAAATGCAGGGAGTAGTATTGAAAAGAGGGATGAGGGATTGTGTGAGCCGGGAAGCGGGGAGGGTGTCACGGTCATGAGGGGAGAACACAGAGATTGCTTATCTGAGCCGGTGGGAGCTCACGGACTCTGGACCTACCGCTAGGGAGCCTGCATGGAACCAACCTAGGACCTCTGCATGTGTGTGACAGTTATGCAGCTTGGTCTGTTTTGGGGGCTCCTAGCAGTGAAATCAGAACCTGTCCATGACACTTGAGCTAGCTTTTGGGAACCTGTTCTCCATGCTGAGTTTCTTCACACAGACTTGATGCAGGAAACTCAACTTTATGTGCCATGCTTTGATGTTGATGCCCATGGGAGGCCTGCCCCCTTCTGAACAGAGACAGAAGAGGAGTGGGTGGGGGAGGGTAGAGAAGAGGTGGGGAGTACAGAAGGAGAGGAGGGAGGGGAAACTATGATCGGGATGTAAGATAAAAGAAAAAAATTAGTTATTAAAAAAAATCCTTAAGGTCAAAAAGGAATGACAAAGAAACCAATCTTAATATCTGGCCTCCATATGTATGCTCAAAAAAACATATATGCAGTCACACACAAGGAGGGAGAGACACAGATACGCAATTCCAGACACATGAGCAATTATTTGTTTCTGTAGATAAAAGAAGTGATTTATACAAGTGAACATTTTTGAAACCAAGATGGAGCATTTTGAGACCCTGCTGTTCTCACACATTTCCTCCTCAGACCATCACAGTCACAGGAATAACATGTAAGAGTAAGCAAAAATGTTGTAAGAGCAAAGGACCAGGAGATCTGCTATGGAATAGCGTCTTCTGTATAGGAAAGGGAAGGTATACCAATGAAATGTCAACAGTATGACTGCCTAACTAAACAAGATGTGAACAATGATACCTGATGGTAGAAGTTACAAAATAATCCCACACTAGTTCAGAATTAGGTATAATAAAGGGTTATTTATTTAGGGGAGACTAACAGATCACTGTCCTAGGTCATAATCCTCTGCACAAATGGGGAACAGGAACAGAGTCTAGCAGCCAGAGGTGAGAGCCAGAAGTAAGAGAGCAAGTGCAGGCTTTACATCTGCATTTATAGTATAAGAAACCACACCCAGGTGGGCTGGTATCTTAAAGGCTATTGGCTGAAGGACTAGAAGGAGCTCCCACAGCACCTCCCCCTTTTGTTTAAATAAGAGAGTTCCAAACCCAATACAAAACTATATGCATTAGGAACAGATATCAAGTATAATATTAGAATTATAACCAGCACAAATAATATTAAGCAAGGAATGTATGCTAAATATTTTAATAAACATTCTATCATAAGGAGTCTAAGTCTTGTATTGGAAATGTTTTGGCAGGATCATAAGAGGATGGTAACTATGTCTATCTAATCTTCAACCCCATCAAAGACCTGAGAAGGGAGATAACATTACTTGAGTAGGCAGGAAATGCAATAAAGTAGCTTCCAAAATGTGCAGTAGATGACAGAGACAACTGGCTGCCTGGGCAATCACCCAAAGTCTCATTTGCAATATTGAAGCAACCAACTT
>JAQHUG010000275.1:1742360-1762608 GCA_028555095.1 Dicrostonyx torquatus | reverse complement strand
TCTGCGACTGGGTTTCTCTGTAGCTTTGGAACCTGTCCTGAAACTAGCTCTTGTAGACCAGGCTGGCCTTGAACTTAAATAGAATATTTTTAAAAAGAATAATTGCCAACAGAAGTGTGAAGTAAGAAACAAACAAATCCATGTTGACAAACCACAGGGCCATCATTACCTCCACCTTCTCCTAGGATCTACCATCTCCTCACAGGAAAACAGATAGGTGGAGTACACTCCAGTGGCAGGCGAGACAGGAAAGCATGGGCAGTACAAACTGTATTTGATGGGGGCTGAGGGGGTGGGGAGAAGACACAAGTAGAGTGAGCAGGGAAGGGGAGTGGACCTGGGAGGAGTTGAGAGAGGGAGTATGGTCAAATTCATTGTGTGAAATTCTCGAGGAACTAACAAAAACTTAAAGGGCATCTGAAATGAGCAGGGTAAAGGAGGCCACAAGAAAAGCAGACAGATGTGAATTCCTGGACACATTAACAAACTTGACGGTGTTTGTTGTATGTGTTGTAGTCTCAGGCAAATGCTGGCATTTTCTATGCCTGGGTTTCTTTGTTTGTGTAAGAAGAAACAGCAGACTTGTAAGAGAGTAGTGCATGCAAGGGCTAGGGTGTAGTTAAAGGCTCAATAAGTGTCTGTCTTTGCTATGCTACTTATTGCCAGTTTGGATCCTCTGGTAGGTAGCTGTGATCACAGGACAGACTTAGGTAAACATGCCCAACCTTTTCACATTGTAGTGCCCACTGCACCTACAAAGTTCATGCTCTAGGGCAGCACAATCAAGATCTTTTAAAATCTCATAAAACACATGAGGCATGTGAGGTCCCTGGGCAACATGTTTGGTGCATGTTAAGGCAAGGGTCCCATAGATGAATTAAGGATAGAGTCTAGAACTCAGGTTCTAAACTCAAAGATCTGTGCATTGCTCAACTTTATAATACTAATCAATAGCTCTACTTGCATCATAATTTTATGTGACATTGGTGGACATTTCAGGAATCCCTTATAAAGAAAAATAACTGTCAAAGTTTTGTAGGTAATAAAATTACAGGTGATAATTTAAATCTATTAAGTTTAAAAACATGATTTTTGTTGATCCAGACTCCTAAAATGAAATAGCTTAGGCTGGGTAATTTATAAACAAGGAAGGTCCATTGTTTTTTGTTTGAGAGCAAGTTGTCAATTGCATCAGTATCTGAAGAGGGTCATCTGCTTTGTCTGTAATGTTTTTATTACTATGTCTACATATGTTTTCATATGATAGAAAAGGCAACTACACTGCTTCAAGACTTTGTCACGGTGACACTAATATGGGGTTGGAGAGCTGTCTCAATGGATAAGAGTGTTGGTTTCTTTTCCAGAAGACCTGGGTTCACCCTCCAGCACCCACATGAGGTGTCAATTGCCTCTAACTCTAGCTCCAAAAGTTTCCACACCCTTTTCTGGCCACTGTGGATATTTCCCCACATATGGCACACACACATACACACATACGCAATAAGAATAAATCTGTATAAAAGACACTAATCCCATTCATGAAGACTCTGTTCTCATGATGGTTACTCTAATATATGAATGGCAGAGTGAGGAAAAGACAACAAACCATAGTAATCATCAAAGGATAGAATTAATTGGCTGAATGATTAGTATCATTCACCATGCCATAAAGAGATAATCAGTTCTGAATCCCTGGATATTTAGTGTATGCTCTCAGTCCCATGGGTAAAGAAAGCTCCCTTTTCCCAAATCACAAAGACAGGTGCTCATAGAGCAGACATCTTTGAAGAGAGTAATGAGGCCAAGAACAGGAAGACATCCTACTTAGGTTGTGTGTGTTTTCCCCACAATGAACAGATGGAAAAAATATTCCAAGCAAATGGACTTGGGAATAAGCAGGTATCATTATTCTAATACCTGACAAAGTCGACTTCAAACTAAAACTACTCTGAAGAGATAAAGTCACTTTCTATTAATTAATGGAGCAATCTATCAAGAAGCTATTACAATTCTAAACATGCACAGACAAATCATTTAATTCATGCACCCAATTTCATAAAACAATACTAGTAGATATAAAGTCACAGACCAATGCCAACATTGTAATTAGTTGGGTAACCTCAATACTAGATTCTCACTAAAAGAGGGAGTCCTAACAAGAAGAAACAAACATCCGAGTTAAGGATGTAGCAAATGAAATGATGCTACCGGGCATCTATAGCACAGTCCAGCTGAACTCCGCAGAGGACACATTCTTCTCGGCAGTCCACAGAACGTTCTCTAAAATAGAACATATTAAGACACAAAGCAGGCTGGAGAGATGGCTTACTAGTTAAGAGCACTCACCAGTTAAGGCTGCTCTTCCAAAGGTCCTGAGTTTAATTCCCAGCACTCACACAGTGGCTTATAACTTAACTATATGTGTAGTCCAGTGGGATCTGATGGAGGCTTCTTAACAGATAAAGTGGACAGCTGCCTACTTTTGCATCCACGTAGCTTGTTTAGAAGTTGTCCAAGAGAGTCTGCTTTAGTTGATTTATAATTCATTCTTCTATCCCTAAAAGAAATTTTTTTGAACCTTACCCCTGCTATATTAAATGGCTTTACTAAATTACTTGGAAAAGTTGCATTAAGATCAACTTACTGAACCTAACTACTTTTATTCTTTTCTACCATAAATGACTATTTGAAATATCTTAGATGTATTAAAAGTGTTCAGGAGAGTAGCGTCCAGTGTTCCTCAGATACCATCACTGACATTGAGATATGTACATGCTTGTCAGGAACCAGCTAACAGGTACTAAAATCTAGTTTATCATACTTAAGCAGACTTGATGATGGTTTGCATATAGGCAGTGGCTTTCTCTTCATTTAGCACAGTTGTACATGAAGAAAATGAAGCTCATATTTGGTAAGTGCATCCAATGTTTAGATTTAATAACAACATTTGGAAAAGGCTTGTAATTAATAATAGGTTGCATATATGCATATTTTACACACACATTCACACATGTACAAATATATAAGGAATATATATATATGTATATATATATTTCTTAAGGAGCAGATTAAGAAAATACAACCTTTACTGAGTAACACTGAGATGTGACTTCTTCCTTACACACCACCGGCATCTTTCAATCACAAAGGAAAATATCTTGACAAGGAGAGACAGTCCAACATACATTAAAAGTTACAATGAATTTTTTAAAAAGGTATCTATATTCATGGGAAGAAAACACACAGAAAGGCTAATTGATAAAGCATAATTCAGATACTAACTGATCATGGAGCATTTGTTAAGAACCAGTGCCAGGGCAAAGCCTTTAGGAGGTGGAAGCAATTTAATTCTCCAATTTAACTAGTCAACATGACAACCTTAGGATCATTCTAACGTTCCAAAGTAAGACTGAAGTAAAGAAATAATTGGATTTTGTAAAATAAGTCAGAAATATTCATTTAAGTTAGCATGCTTTGTCCGAAACTCTAGGTATAGCCAGAGAATTATATTTGTTGGAACTAGCTGAAAATAGTTTATACTAGAGAAATACTAGTATCTAGAAAAAACAACTCTCCTGACTCTCATGCTAATTAAAAACTTTTCATTCCTAATAAAATATTTTCTATGCCTACAAGGATCTTATAAATATTTATGAATCATTCCTTCAGTTGTCTAAACAGAATAACAATGTTTGTTTCTGGGTTCTAGAGTCTTTTTTATGAAGTTGGTCTGAAAATGTTTTGTCAGAGACATCTGGGGACATACCTTCAGTGACTGAGACATCAAATTTAAGCCAAGAACAGTGACACAGGGCTGTAATTCCAGTCCTCAGGAGGATAAGGCAGAGGATTATGAGTTCAAAGGAACCCTGGGTGGTATGGTGAGACTTAGCCTCAAAAAAATATTAGCTTTTCGGTCTCAATGATAATAAAATAGGATTGTAGGAAAGCTCTGGAATAAATTACGATAAATGTTTTCTCACCCACCTTTGTATGTCTCAAATTATAGAAGGCAAAGTATCAAACAAAAGAGAGGTCACTCCCAATAGTCTTAGCCCTACTATGGACGAACCTTCAAACTCAGAATATTTGAGGTTCCTATGTGGCATGGATCTGCTTTAAAAATAATCAAGTATCCTGCCATTCCTTGCTCATTGTAAATCCATAGACCCCTAATTTGAGAAAATCTATCTACCCAATTCAGTCCATTCAGCAAGAATAAAACTGAACCCCCTTCCCTGGGTAGGATCTGGTTTGGAATCACAAAGAACACTTCAGGATTTTGTCATTTGTCTAAGTCAAGTGGAGTTTTAACAATAGTAGAACACTGTGTCAACTTACCTTATATGACTATGGGGCAGATGCCTTCTGGTATTTATTTTAAGTACCCAGCATTCCAAACTTATATAGGGTTTCTCAATTCAAGCAATGCACACTTATCCCAGGTGGAAGTTATTACCTAAATATCTCCCATAAGTAGCTATGGACACCCATGAGTTATGAACTATGAATGTTTCAGTCAGACTTTTTACACTCATATCTTCTCCAGGATCCTGAACACCTGACTTCAGCAACTTCTATCAATATTTCCTGGCTAAGTCAGCTTCCTACTAGTTATGACAAGAGGAATATTAGTGCAGTAGAAGTCGAGATTAAGGTTCCCTCCTCACTTCAACTTTGTGAATCCCTCTTCCACAGTTTCCACCCCTGATAGAACTCAATCATCCTATGAGTTTCCCATGACCCATCATGCTTAGTGATGAGTGACCTCCATCTATATCAGTCTTTCAGCATTTACTGCATTTAAACACTTAATCTTTTCCTTCCTCTTAATTAATACTTAAACATAAGTCTCTTCAGTTGAACCATGTGAATGGATCTAGTTACCAGGCCAGCAATCTGTTAAACTAAACCAGAGTAGATTCTTTCATTCCCTCACAAGGAGCATTAAACCAAAGCTGGAACCACAGTTATGAAAAAAAAAATGCCAAGGATAATATGTTAAAAGATGGTAGAATTTGGGAAAATGGGAAACGTATATAAACCAATTTGTGTTCAACTGTCTTTCAGAAAGCATATTAAACTGAGGGTGGCCAGTTAGAGTCCCCTAAAGTAGGAGATATACAAACAACATTGAGAGAGTTGCTTAAAAATCAGTGAGGGTTTTGAAGCCCCGGACTATTTAAATCATAAAGTAGGCCAGGCTTAATTTACCCTGAAAACCAAATCTAGTTTAGTTAACATTATGTTTTCAATATTGCACTTCTTGATGTTAAGTAAAAGCAATGACTTTGTGTTGGATTAGGAATACCATGAGAAAACCACGTGTTGAGGGACCAGGCTGTCGGCCTTTTTAATGTGGTCATCAGCACTGTGCATAATCTTCAATCACATGTTCATCTGTCACATAAACATAAAGTTTATTTTGACTCCCAAGAAAGGTAGACCATTACTAATCAATCATAGCTTGATTTATGAAATTAGAAGTAATAGAGTAATTGCTGGTACTAACTTGTCTTATAAAGACCTACAGTGAGAGAGCATGCATGTCCCATTAGCTAAAAAGTCAACATTTCAAGTCTGGCCAGATGGTTGTACTTAATCAGTTAGGTGGCAGCATCAGGCTCCAGTGTCTCTGAATCTATTGATGACCATCAGTTATATTTAGACTAGAAACAAAAGCTGTCACTGGAAGAGCTCCTAGATTGGCTCCATAGGGCGAAAACTACCCACAGACCCACACAGAAGCCCTCTACCAAGGACCCCACAGCCACTACTCCTGGCTGTGACTCAGAGACCATGCAGTCACCATACTTAATACCTCAATGAAAATAGTGAAAACACAAACAGAATGAAGTAATGAAAACAATTCAAGACATGAAAGCATGTAACAAAGAACTTGCTTCAGAATTTACCATGTATTAGGACACAAAATAAGTCTCATAATAATAATAATAATAATAATAATAATAATAATAATAAATTGAAATAGTACCCTGTATGCTGTCTGACCACCACCATGGATTAAAGCAGGGTATCATTGCCAATCAAAATTGCAGAAAGTACACAAATACATGAAGCTGGACACCTCACTACTAAATGAAAAGTGGGTTAAGACAAAAATCAAGAAGGAAATCAAAACTATGTATGTTTCAATCTAAACATCCGTAGAGGTTAAGTAGCTCGTAAATGTTCAGAGGCTAAAGAGGGAATCTTCCAAGAAAGGGGAAATAGAATAGAGTGTTACAATGAGATAAAGGGAAATTAGAACATGATGGGAAGAGATATGTGGGCAGAGTAGAGGAGGGAAATTGGGAGGGACAACTAACACTAACGGCCCTTTGAAAAGCCATATGGAAACCTACTACTGTAGAGGCTTCCAAAAATAATGCGTATATGAAAAGAATTTAAATGGAATCACCATAAAACAGAAGAGACAACAGATATCTTATTCTTCCAAGTGGAACCTCCAGAGCTTGGGATGAGTCACATCTTACTGAGATGTTAGCCATCCTCCAAACATCAGAGGCTGTTGTGAAGGCTGTTGATTAGGTCCTACTGCAGAAGACACAACTTACTTACCTCCTCAAACAATACTTTATCCCACCACTGCCATCCCAATTCTCTTTCAAAAGTATCATTCCTCCCCATACACATCTTAGAAGAAAACTGGAACAAATTTTGTGGTTTTTCTGATCACTTTAAGATGAAGAGTTCAACCTAATCTCATATTAAACTGAAGTCTACTTCTGATATCATTTCCCCCTTCTCTCTTCCAATCTTTCCTTGCAATCTTGTCCTTTAGCTGATAGTTCCTGTCCCTCCATATCCAACTCCAGAGTCAAACAATAATTAAAAGCAAGAAATCTTCTTTAAGAAACCAGAAAAGAACTTGTTGGGAGAATTAGTTATAACATCTCATGAACCCAGATCAGTTTTTAAGGCTGAAATTCTTTGAAGAACTAGAGAAACATTCAGATGGTTTGTGGGGCAGCAAGTGTCCTTTTCTCTTTTCTCTGGGGTCTTAGATGATGGATCTTAGGGTATTTGCTTATTGAAGTGTGCAGACTAAGAGCCAAGGTCAGCAGACAGTGAAGGGCTCCAGCAGACCCGAACATGGCAAACATGGTGCCAGCAGGGTTTGCCCTTTCCCTTCCCCTCTCCTTTGCTAAACCATTAGATTACATTCCTAAAGATAGCCACCAAGGTCTATTCCCTTATTTGGATACTTTGTGATGCCTGACTCATCCCCAAGGCCCATCACCAAGGTCCGACTATCAAAACACCAAGGTTCAGCAATCAAAATTCATTATTGTGACTGCTCTAATTAAAATGTCCAATCAGAATTTACCAACTCATCCTAGCTCATCCTAACACATACCTCCCCTTTTTCCCTCTTAAAATTAACACTTACAAAGCTACTTACTGCTGTTTCTGCCTTATTCAGAATTAGCCTTACTTAATAAAGTCTTTCTTTGACTTTGGAAATTGTTTTTCTTTTTTTGGTCTGGCCTGTGCCTAATCCATGGTCCAGAGGGGAGTGCCCTGCGGTATGCAGACCCTTTCAGTCAGCAAGTTGGAGACTGAGGAAAGTTGATGGTGTAGCTCCAGTCTGAGTTCAGATGCCTGAAAATCAGGAGAATCAAAGATGCAACCGTTTGTCTGAAGGCTTGGAGGCTCAAGACTCAGAGGACCTAATTATTCCATGTGAGTCTAAAGGCAGGAAAAGATCAATATTTTAAGTGGTGGGCAGGAGGAATACTTTTTGTTCTGTTCAGGTCTTCAGTCAATGGGTGAGATTACAGATTGAAATATTAGTTTCACCCAAAGTTTTCAGACACAATCCGAAAAAAAAAAATATTTGACCAAATGTCTGGACAACCTGTGGCCCAGTTAGTGTCATACAAAATTCACCATCCTTGACACTTATGTCACAGTTCTTTTGGAATGTTTCTAGCTTTGCTTTGAACATTGATCCATGTGGTGACTTACCTCTAACAGATGCACTCACTGAACCCCTTCCTGAGGGCCCTATCATCTGGGAGGTGCCAGGAAGTCTCTCATGCTTGGGCATCTCCTGGTGAGGTAGTCACCTGACCCTGCAACTGTCACCCATTTCACACTGGGTGGTTCCACTCATGGACTTTTCATCTGGGTGGAAAGTACGCTTCAAGAATTCTCTCCTAAGTCGTTTCCCACATCCACACCCCTCTGAAACCCTAGAAGGCTTGGTTGGCTGGTTTTGCTGATGCCTGTGCCTGGAAAGTGAGCACTGAAGTTTCGGGCTACACTTTTGACAGTGCTGCATCCCACTTTAATATGTGGGGATTAGCTTGCTGCCATTGTTCTCAGCTTTGAGTCCCAAGATGAAAGTCTGGAAGCTTCTTACAGACATGGATTTCCCTTTGGAATTCAGGTGTCATTCATTATTAGCAAAAGAGAATTACGTGATGGAAAAGCTCCCCTATGTTTTTCTTCTTTCACACCTCGATGATTACATTATGTGGTTGTGAGGATCCAGAGGGATAAACCCCACAGAGAGTGAAACAGAACGCAAGTGTTTTCCTGTGGTTCAAAGCCAGCTTCTAGGACCCAAAGGTGAAAACAAAAGAACTCTTTTATAGATGACAGAAAAAGAGAATAGAAGAAGCCAGGCGTAGTGACAAATACCTTAATACTGAAGCTCAGGAGGCTACGGGAGAAAAACCAGGAGTTAAAGACCAATCTGGACTACATAATAAATTCCTGTCTCAAAAGACTCTATGTATGCATGTGTGTTCATGTGTGTGAGAGAGAAAGAGAAAGAGGATTTTATAGCCTTTTATAGCCATTCTGCTTCTCTAGAACACAGATAGAGAGACAAGCCTACAGTCCTCACCAGTTCAGGCAGAGAAGATGCAGGCTAAAGAGAGAGTGAGGGCACTGGTGGGTGGCCTCTCAGCAGTCCATGTGTTCACCAGAGGCAACAGCAATGTCAGCAACAGCAAACGTCTTGTGATCCTGGGATGATGTGCTAGGAGCAGCCAATTGCTCTTTTCCTTATGCAATAGCTGACTGTAACTTTGAGTCTTGTCTTATACCAACAGCTACACAAATATGATCCGAGGGACTGAACGACAAGTTCATTTACAGCACTATGGCCAGCTGTAGCGCCTCCATTCATTCATATAGCCGTCTGGACTCCAGTTACCGCACCATAAACTGTTCTTGATAGCATGACTTGATTGGCATTGTCTAAGTTACAGGACAAGCTAGTAACTAAAAGAATAAAGTCTCACCCCAAAGTGGCACATTTTTAAGGAGATGGACTTCAAAGGAGGAGAGGGGTAATCCAGAGAGCTACCAAATCAACTTGTAGGCGGGTGACATTACTGTGGCACACATTCTTAAGCTACACTGTCTTATCCTTCTATCTCAGAGGCAGCATTTTCAGTACTTTATGTATTTTCATACAGCACTTTCATTCCTAATGGTAGAATTACATCTTAACACAAACACTGCTTCCCTACACACCTCCATTGATACTCTTTACAGTTCCTATTTAATTCGAGCGAAAGGGATTACTGAAGTTTCCAAAACAGCAGGTACCTTTGCAGCTGACAAGGATAAAGAACTAACAAAGACATGCGATCAAAAGTCTTGTGATTTCCTTGAAGAACAAAATACTGCGTGTTTTAGAAGATGACATTATGGCTACATGAGGTACTAAGTTTAAAGTCCATATGGACCCTGGAAGTAGAAGTTTGGCGACCCTGCTATTTGACACTTCGGGGAAAACAGTCTGAATTCTTCAAGCTGGAGACCCAGGAAGAATTATGTATTTACTCAAATGCCAAAGCCCTTATAGTTTCAACATTGAAAGCGTTAAGCTCACAAGACAGGGTCTCAATTGCACCTGTGCTATGTACACATGTAAAATTCTCAATTTTACATAATTCAATGATCTTTATCATCTTTGGGTCTTGTGGTCTGACATCAAAGTAAATTATTACCTTTTTTCCCCCAAGACGCCTTTGGTTTTTTTAAGACAGGGTTTCTCTGT
Organism: Dicrostonyx torquatus; assembly: GCA_028555095.1. NCBI lineage: Eukaryota > Metazoa > Chordata > Mammalia > Rodentia > Cricetidae > Dicrostonyx > Dicrostonyx torquatus. The sequence continues at coordinate 1,752,566 of JAQHUG010000275.1, read as the reverse complement.
GGCTTTGAAGCCTGGCTGGAACTAGCTCTTGTAGACCAGGCTGGTCTCGAACTCACAAAGATCCACCTGCCTCTGCCTCCCGAGTGCTGGGATTAAAGGCGGGCACCACCACCGCCCCAAGACTCCTTTCTAGAAGTTACATTTTATTTCTATCCGAGTCTTTCCTTATTGGCCCACAGGTTTAATGGCATGACATCGACATGTCCTGTAGTTACCCGCCTGCATATTGTGGGCTACAATTTCTTCTCACGATGCCCTCACTTCCACTCCTTCTGTATTCTCTGCTTTCTGCGTATTGCTTCTATTTGCGCAGTTTATTCCTATGTTGCCAACTATGGGAATCTTTCAGGGGCCACCCCCACCCATATGGAGCAGGGATCCCTTCTGGGTAGGTCACCATGGCCATAACAGCTCTTAGAACACTTTATGCTGTACTACCTCTCTTACTAGTATTTTACTATTCTTAATGGGAATTTTGACTCCCTGATGCTTGTGTTGCTTATTCGGCACCAGCTCATCTCTGGATTCATGATGCTGGACATGGAAGCCCAGCGTGCAGAAGGCATTCATCTTTGGTGACAAGGGAACAGGTAATGTAAATGAATTGACATTAGAACCCAGCATTCTGCATAGTTCTGAAACCCTATTATATCTTTTCTGATAAACTACCTCAAAAAGTACATATTTTCCTCAGGACCATCATAGCTAACATGTATCTTCATTGTTCAAAATTAAAGTCTGAGGAAAAATATTGCAAATTCTAGTTCTTTAGAATGTATGCACAAAATCTTCAAACATTCTTTATGGAGGGTGAAAATAGAGTTATGATCTCAAATAGCACCACAGGACAACTCTACGAAGATGAAATCTAACAGAGATAAATTGAAGCTTGTTTTTATAAGGGTGTAAAGAGAGAGGGATATAACTCAGCAAAAGCCTGGGTGGGAGAGTCATGCAAGATAACATAAATGTGAAATTTGAGTAGATTTGAAATATGGTCTGCCCCCTGAGATATTTAACAGAGTCTTCAGTTGTAATGATGAATGCATTATCTCTAAAAATGGGAGATAAAGGTCTGATTCTACCACATTCTGATTGGACTACTTCCTGTGGTGCTGCTCTTCAAAGTGAGATATGACTGCTCAGGGGAAGTAGCAGAACTGCAGAGGGAGCCACACGTAGGGACCACTAAAGGACTCCATTCCCAAGGGAATCTCCATCTGCATCCATCTCTTTCTCAGACTGTGCTTTCTCCTCAAGTGACCATGACCAAGGTTTTCTATGGTACCACACCCTCAGCACCGTCATTCCCTTCCGTATGGAGGAAGACAGTTCGTCAGGTAACGGCAGACTGCCGAAGGGTTGAAACACAAAGGAAAAGAACAACCAGATATTCATTAAATCAAGGATAACTCGCTAAAGTGATTTATTTAGCCCATTAAAGGTTCTTAAAATAAGAATTTTACCTTTGCTGAATAATAAGCATTTATTAGGATTTATAATATGCTTCTGCTTTGATTAATTGTATACTATTATTATTCTACACTCATAAAAATTTAACACATAAATCCTTATCATCATAAGAAATAAAAAAATCAGTACAGAGAAAAATTAGTAATGTTAATATATAAGATTTTTAAGTATGAAAGTATAATGGGTTAGCATAAAATTCTCTGGAAGAAATGAAATAAAATTGCTTCAAGGAACAGTAGATGTGAATTCCAATTGTGAACAAATTAAGGAATGTGTTTGTTTTCAAACCACATTGATGTTTATTTCTATGAATACATTAAGAAGAACAACATAATTCTTGTATATTGAAGTCAATATTGCCAATGTTCTAGAGATTCTATCTTCTGCAGCTCTTTAACTTCATGATGAAAAATTCCTACGCACCTCCCTTAAAATCATTCAAAGGGGCACACAGTGGTAAAGCAATTTTAAGGAAAAATGAGCAAAACAATACTCTGCCCAGTTGCTTCACTCTGAGCAGAACTCTTTGAAAATTATTGGAAGAAATAAAAGTATATTCAAGGAAAACTCATGAGGTTGAAAAAAGATTTAGGAACACAACATTTTACAATTGCTATCCATGAGAAGAGAAAGATTTAGCAGGGCGTTGAGCAGGGACTTGACCAGGACAGAGTCTGAATTGTAGCCCACAGAGTAGGTTCAAGACCCTGTCACTAAAACACCAAAAAATCAAAACAAATAAACAAGCAAACAAACAGAAAGAAGTTTCTATGAAAGTAAGAGTGGAACTGGAAGTTTACAGAGGGTTAATGCAGTACCATGCTGTGTCCAGAATACATGGATTCGCTTCTGAATTCCCTCTTCAGAAGTCAAAATAGAATTTCTACTACATAAGAAATAAATGCTAGGAAACTATATTATTGCCAGAAAAATAGTCAATATTAATACATTTAAGAGATAGAGATCATTTCTCATTCCAATATTAAAAGGACTAGTTTTATTCAAGTCTAAGTCACTTCAATGTTATGAAAGAGTCTGGCCTTTGAGATGGACATCACTCATTTAATTAGAACAACTTCAATAACTGAAATCAATTAGAACCTTAACAAGAGTCAGGTGGCTGTGTTAATTTCTTTCTAACCATGTCTCTGACTCATTAATTCAATAATTATGGCCAATATAGTGAATTTTCCATCAAAATTATCAGCTGAATCTAATTTGAAAGGCATTTGGGTACATCTTGACCTAAGCATCTGAAGAAGAATTGTCAATGCCGTTGATTCCCAAAGGACTCAGATGTTCTTTCATTTTCATACTCAAAAATTTCCCAAACATCTTTAGCAATGAATTGTGTTTTCTGTAGTAAACAGCAAGGAGAAGCCAACATCTAATTGACATAACTCAAAGTGGGAGGCAGGCACACAGTTCTGGTGCTCTGGAACACTGTCACGATTTCTGCCTGTCTACCCAGTTTCTCTCCACAGGCTGATAGCCCAAGCTTACTAGGCCTCTGCTGGTTAAAAAGAGGTTCATGTGCAGTACCGTGGACAGCTCTCTCTTGTTTCACCAATATAAGGCTCAGTAATATTAATTTTGTTTCTTTGTCCTCTAGAGAGAAGATAGAGCCTCAAGCAAGCCAGAACTGGAATTCAAACATCAGGAATCCTGTATCACTGGTGAACTCTCCAGTAGGAGAACAAAGAAACCTTGTATATAGTTGGAGACCTGTTGGCCCTGGAAATCTCTCTATTTATAATTCCACTTTGAAGCCCACTATTTCATTTTTTTTTAAAGATTTGCTTGCTTACTTATTTATTTATGTAAGTGGGTTTTTCCTGCGTGTATGTTTGTGAACTACATGCATAGCATAATTGGCGCCCTCAGAAGGCATCATGTATCCCTGGAACTGGAATTACAGATGGTTGTAACCAGCCAGATAGGTGCTGGGTATTGAACCTGGGTCCTCTGGAAGAGCATCCAGTGCTTGTAACCACTGTGCCATCTCCAGGTACCACTATTTCTTCACTAACTATCAAAGACTTGTCACAACTTAATGCACATTAATATTTTTTAGCTAATGAAAAGATGTCATTAAGACTCTCATTCTGATAAAAATATGTAGATGTATGTAATTGGAATACAGAAATATGGACCTGTGCCTTGGTTTTAGTGACAACTAAACATTTCTTTGACTTTTCTAGATTTAAACTCATAAGGGGATAATATATATGATATGATATCTACCTTGATATATTATCTCACTGGGCCCTGTAATAACATAAATATATAATGCAAAGCCGTAGGCAGTGAACTCATTTTCTTGTCCTGAATTCTTTTGATTTTCACTCCTTAGAATGTCTTTTCATACAAAGTTTGATCATTAATATTATTGATGTTTTTTTCTCCATGGTGAATATTAGTGGCCTATGCACAGGTCTACTGTTGCTTTATTACACTAGAATCAAACAACAGACATTTTTTACATATAGCCTCAAATAAGTGATAGCCCTCTCCCCAAATCATCTTCCCTTCTGATGTCTACTTTCCTACATGTCTTGAAGCTCCTCTCAGCACATAATATCCCTAGGTTCTTTGTACCGGAACAACACAAAATAGGATATGGAATAAAAGCCCTGGGGCTTGAGTACCATGTCTTCATCACTCTATCCATGATGTCTACATGAGCTGTCTCTCTCCTTGTTCAAGACTGACTGGTTGATTGATCTGTCTTTAATAGCCTGGGCTTTCTTCTGGACTAAATGCGGGAGAATGGAATAGATAGTCATGCCTTTTTCTTTGCCCTGACTTCTCTCTCTCTCTCTCTCTCTCTCTCTCTCTCTCTCTCTCTCTCTCTCTCTCCTTGTTTAATTTGAAAGTGGAAGGCCACAGAAAGCAGAACCAAAACAACTATTGTTGAATCCTGTGCCCACTGCTCTCATGATGTGACATTGGACAAGTCCGTTCTCATCGCTGCATAATGCTCTGCAGCATTTAACCGACATCCCTAACCTAAAACAATGTAAGTTGAAATTAGAGTGTGAAGAAGAAACAGCAGTTGTCATGTTATATGTGTGATTCTGAGTGTCCGCCTGTTAAATGAAGTGTTGAAATAATATAAATATGTAATAAAATAACTGTTTCTATTACACAGGTCATATTATTACTACAACTATCCATAGGCAATTTTTTAAACATCACAATATATGACAGACAAATAGAAAATAATAAGAGAACAAAAGTGGAAAAAAATTTTGTTGCTTTATTGCAAAGTTTTTATCAATTTTTTTCTTTAAAAAGCAGCACCCATTCACCATGATCAAGTAGGCTTCATCCCAGAGAGGCAGGATGGTTCAACAGATGAGAAAATGTCAATGTAATCCACCATACAAACAAACAAAGAAAAAACACATCAATCCCTCATTAAATACGGAAAAATCCTTCGATAAAATCCAATAGCCCTTCATAATGAAGGTCTTGGAGAGATTAGGGATACAAGGAACATACATAATAAAGGCAATATACAGCAAGCCGACAGTCAACATCAAATTAAATGGAGAGAAGCAAACCGATTCTACTAAGATCAGGAGCAACACCATGTAAAATAAAATACTTTTAAAACATACAATCTCATATTCAAAAGATATTAATCCTCAAAGCATTTTTATCAGCACTTCTAAAAATAAGATGTAGTATAGGGTATTTTGAAGGCATTATTACTCAATTATTAAAACTTGTATTATCTTTTGAGAAGTAAAACTGAATGTGCATAGCTAAACCACAGTATTATTGTTTCATTTAAATCCCCTCTTTCTCCATACAGCAAGCGGTATGCATCAATAGCACTCAATAATCACTTCCTTTAAATAACACATTTATCAATAGCATGAAGTTGGGAATGTTGTACATCACTGTTTCAGCCCTTGTGAATGTCAGACACTTGAGAAGTACTCACTCACTCCCATGCACACATATGAAACACTCCCTTTGAATAGAGCTTGTCCTACATGATAAACTGGTTTTGCTACTTGGTGACTACAGATTGATGTACTTCTGTAATCCACATGAATAATTGGTCTATCACTATGTGTTATTTGCAGCTCTGAGTTAGCGTAAATGCAGTTACACATTTTCCTTAAGAGAAAGAGAGGAGAGAGAGAGAGAGAGAGAGAGAGAGAGAGAGAGAGAGAGAGAGAGAGAGAGAGATATCAAGGAATGATAGCATAGAAACAAATAGAAAGAAGGAAATATTGTAGACATTGGAAATTGAATTTGGATGTCTGCATAAACTTAGTTTTTATGCATCCTTACAAAAGTCCTTGATGACCTACAGCAACTTAAAGAAACTGTAAAGGAATTAGACAGTTCACAGTACTGCTACCAGCATCCAACACTCTTCCACCGGTGCTAACATTACCATAGTATGGGTAGCTCCCAAGGCTCTATTATCTCCACCTAAATGGAAATTCACAGTCTGAGAAGATGCACTCATTCTGGAAGGATAGACAGTTAACAGTATAACAGGGAAGTTTCCCACTAGGTCATGACTCCTGAGTTTTCTCCAAAACAAATATTTAAAAAGTATGCAACTGCATTTTTTTAAGCTTAAGGAAAATATGAAGAAATATTCTGCTCTTCTATTTTTGCTTTAGTTGTGCACACTGGGGAGAAATTTTAATAATCATTGCCTGGAAGTGTGCAGAAATCATTTTTTTTAAAAAAAAATAAGTCCAATCAAGAAAAAACCTGGAACCTCTCTACTCATACACATTGCTTTATAGAGGAAGGGGGAAATCCAGTTATCTTACATAAACATCTGAACAGACTGCAGGTTATCAGACCTGTGCAGCAAGGGCTTCTACCCCTAGGCTATCCCAGCATCCCAAAGTGTGGGAATTTTGCTTTTGCTTTTGGCCTTCTGCCTCTGTAGTACCCGTGTATAATCATGAGACGTCTGGGCTACAACAGAGCCTACATGTGCAGCAGTCCCATGTGATGATAACAGCCCCACTGATGTGACTTTTTCTGAGGGCACAGAATGAATTCGTGTCTATTCCATTGCCAGATGGGGATGATGTGGAAACCGGGGCCCCACTCTATCAGGTCAGCACACTGCTGCTGCTGTACAGGACACAGAGGCTCTGAAACCCACAAAAAAACATGGATATGTTTCCTGCAGTTCTGGAGGGAGTATGAGTCCTGGGAGCCTCTACTGAAGTTCTTATTGTTGTCTTTCTGACATATTTGGAAAGGCAAGTGAGTGGAGACAAGCAGATTACAAAGATAGATAGACAGATAGATAGACAGACAGCTAGATAGATAGATAGATAGATAGATAGATAGATAGATAGATAGAATGAAAAATAGCTAAATTCTTTCTTTTATCAAGAATTCTCTCCAGCAGTGACCAACTCACCCCTGTGATAACAACATTCCTAATTCACTCCTAAAGGGAACAGTCTTCAAGACTGTCCGACCCATCTACATCTCTTGGATCCCACCTCTCACTTCCATTACATTACAGATTGTTCCAAAGAAACTTTGGGGAACACATTCAACCATAAAAGCATCTCATGAGCAAAACAAACCCATTAATTCACAGGAAGAACGGAAGCAATGATCTCCTAGGGAGGGGCTAAGTATATCCGTAACTGTGTGTTACAGGGGCTCTATTAAAACCTAATGGGTTGCTTTTAGCTCTATTTCAAAGAGTTTTGCTGAGAAAAAAATCCCAGTCCATTCTCTTCTCTGACATTTATGTACAATTGTAAGATGGGATATCAATCTCAACTGGGATTCCGATGTCATCCGTGATTTCAGAATGGGTGAAAAGGTAAGGAAGTCATCTTCAAGGTGGGGATTATCTTGTGGGAACAGATGGAAACAGTGTCAAAATTCCAACTTTCTTGGACATATGTTACTTCTATAGAAGGTGACAACGCAGAGAACAGAAACATTCTGTAAAGTAAAAACATGTACAAAGAAAAGGTTGGAAATTTGCTTCTGACATTCAACATGATTCAGCTGCCATGTCTCTAAACAATGGCCCCTTATCATTGTTGGACAAGGCATCCTGATCTCCATTCCAGCCTCCTTGCCATGACAACTCTTACCATCTAATCTTTGTAGCAATCTCCCTAAAGGTTCCTGCTTCTCATCTGTGAGATGTTCTGTGCACAATTCATCATAATTTACGCACCATTAAATAAGTTCATGGATGAAAAGTCCTCAGAGAAATGCCTAGAACACAAAATGTAGAGAATAAAGGTCACTTGTTGGCTGTTTATATAATAATTATTCTGCTGGAAACTGTTCTTAGCTCACAAGCAGTAGTTCACCAGCCTCAAGGTCAAGTTCCCCCTTTTGAATCCTCTCTCTGGTGTTTTAATGATTTTTGCTACTTTTCTTAGAAAAATTGCTTTTTCCAACTCTATTCTATTCTAATCATCTAACATTTCTGACATTTATGCTAAACATTCTGAATCTGCCAAGGTTTTCCAAGCCCTTTATCCCCTACCTATTAAACCTACTTGATTATGGCATCCAAATTACTCCTGCTGACATTTGAGACACAGGCAAGAGGGAAAAGCAGGCTGGGGTGGTATCCATGACTCCCAAGCTAAGGTGGTACCCATGACTCCCGAGCTGAGGTGGTATCCATGACTCCCGAGCTGAGGTGGTACCCATAACTCCTGAGCTGAGGTGGTACCCATGACTCCCAAGCTGAGGTGGTACCCATAACTCCTGAGCTGAGGTGGTACCCATGACTCCCGAGCTGAGGTGGTACCCATGACTCCCAAGCTGAGGTGGTACCCATGACTCCCAAGCTGAGGTGGTATCATGACTCCTGAGCTGAGGTGGTACACAAAGGACTCTTGAGCTGAGGTGATCTCTGTGATTCCTGAGCCAAGATGACACACCAGGACTCCTAGTCAAATTGTGAACTGCTTAAGAGAAATGCCTCTCCCCACTTTACATCCTCAGCTTCCGTATTTCTGGCAGAACTCAGACTTTTAATAGGACCTCGGTAAATAACGGATGAAGAAAACTGATGAAGACCCAAAGAGTGAGTGTCATTTCGTTCCACTTATACCTGGACCCACTCCTTAGCTCATTAATCACCATCTTGCTTACTTCTTCAAGGTTAAAGATCATCTGTCATTATTGGCCTGGGTGAAGCCACGTTGTTAAGGGTCTCTCAGGAGATGAGGTGGCTGGAAGTGAGAAAGACGACTGGAAAGAGAGGTTTCCATGGTTTCTTGATCTTATAGAGCAGACATTTCCCTGTAATGTCACTCAGAGACCATGGTAGGGCCCGGGCCAGACCAGAGCAGAGAACAGTAGCCATGACTCTCAAATTCCTTTCCTCACCTCATAAATACATTTATGCTATTCCAAATTATTTTTGCCAGCAGTCTGAATCCTTCCCAATGCCCAGTTTTCAGGTTTGTCTTTGCCCTTTTTTCCTACAGGAAGAACATAAAGGTGTGCTTCATCGTACAGATGAGGAAACAGGTGTTAGAGCCATAAAGTGATTTGCCCAAACATTCACTGAGAATTCACTCACCGTGAACCAGAATTCAAATTAGGAGTACTTCCCTTCTGAGCCCGCCGTCATTACGGCCTTCCACATACAGTTCACATGAACGGCGGCCTGCATAGGGAATCAGAGTGCACGGGGGAGTCAGGCTGGGGAGGTGGAATCACACTTCGATGCGGTGGAGGCCAGCAGTCCCCTCTGAGAACTGTTTCAGATGCATGAGTTCCCTCACTGCAGACAAATAGTCTGGCCTGAAACAGGTACTTGAAAGACTAAGACATTAAAAACGACAACCGATTAATTTCCTGTGTGTGTCAAGTCCAAGAAATGACCTTTTTTGTTCCTTTTTGAATGTTCTCAAAAGTTTGTGTATCACTCTGGGTGGAAAGTATTTGTTTTTCCAAAGCCATTTGCCAAATTCAGTGGGTTTGCATTTCCTTACTATATACACAATGAAAACTCGAAGTCTAGGCAGCCAGCGGGAAAGAATGTGAAATCACTCTCTCCCCTCTACATCATACATAGGACAGTGATGTGAATGGGATGAACTTCAGGAATCAGGTTTACAAGGTCACTGGAGACTCTGCTAATATTCTGCTGCCTCCGAGAAGATGTACAACGACATAGCTGGGTGCCTGCCAATTGTGCCAAATCCTACAGTGCTCCCATCAGAGGGCTCCATGATGTTGAGAAGAACATAGTGTTTTCTTTTATAAATCTCAGCTATACATTAAAAACAAATGTTAAAAGTAAACAAATGTGCTTAAGTGTTGACTTTAGGAAGAATCTGCGTGAGAAGGCAATATTATCCATTAAGATCGTAGTTTCCAAAACCATAATGAAAGTAATAAAAGCACAACAAATGTCTAGTTGACTTAAGAGCTTTTGTAAAATATGCCAGCGGCTGGACCACCCCCATGCTATCTGTAATCAGTAGTACAATACGCAAAACCTGTGCATATAGTAACTTTACTGCCAATCCTACCACTTAAAAATCCCAGGCCTCTATTTTTATTCAAGCAGTGTAGCTGCACCCAGAATTCCACAGTCAAGAAACATAATGACCGTGGAGCACTCTAGTGCCTCTGGAGAGTTTCTGGAACACAAGCATTTCCTGATGGCTCTCTCTACTCAGCATTTTATGAGAATTCATCTATTAATTGACTGGGACTCATTGTCAAGATGGGCATGCTAGA
>JAQHUG010000275.1:1713852-1740973 GCA_028555095.1 Dicrostonyx torquatus | reverse complement strand
TACACATGCCAGAAGAGGGCACCAGATCTCGTTATAGATGGTTGTGAGCCACCATGTTGTTGCTGGGAATTGAACTCAGGACCTCTGGAAGAGCAGTCAAGGGCTCTTAACAACTGAGCCATCTCTCCAGCCCCTGAGGATTGAATTCTTAATGTCCATTTTATGAATGAAACACAATTGAGAACCAGAGAACTGAGTCATCCCTTCAAGGTCCCATGGTTAGAAACTCACAGAAAACAGCCCTGTGATTTCTTCCCAAACAAGAAAAAAAATTGTCCTCACTTTACTTAGAACCCCAGATTTACATCTAAGATAGACTTTACTCTGCATTTGACAAGCTGCAGCTACTTGCTACCTGAGCCAGACGGCGGCGAACAGCCTTGGAGTCGTGAAAGTATGAAATTCAGATGTCCTTCAAGAGACCCCAGAATGACAGCCCCTTGGTTCACTGGTGGCTTTGCATCCTCCACTCTGTTCCCAGTCAGTGAGTTGGTAGACATATTAGTACCCATTCCTTCCTACTGGAAGTGGGGCTCTTTCAGAGAAGTATCAGTCGTTACTCTGAGACCACGTTTCATAGTGACGGACACCTCCTCAGAACCGTACTGCAGCCTGGAGCTCTCCATGGCAACTCTTCCATGCCCTTCTCGGGACTTCAGCTTGACCCTGCTATTGCTCTGCCACCTTTCTTTCCCTACAGTGTCTAATCCATTCAATCCTTTGGCACCCAATTCCATCATAGAGGCTGTTCCTTGGGAGATCCGAGCAGACAGAAAGCCCTGTGTGATTTTAAACCCGTTCCCTGCTCTTCTTCCTTTCTTTGACAATTGAGTTCAGTTTTCTGGTTCAAGCCCATGGGCTGGGTTCTCTTCCTCTAGCTTCTATTCCATTGCTCCAGTCACAGAGCCACCTCAATAGGCTGCTGCCCATTCCTTATGTCTAACTAGTCTGCCCAGTTATCTTTCAACCGATAAAGGCCAAGTATAATACACTACTACCTAAGCTCCTTTCATGACACCTTATCTTCTGCAGGGTATAGTGCAGCCTGCATGGAAACCAACAGTCCCCACTTGCTTCATCTTCTGTCCCTTGGCACCCAACTTTCAATCAACATGAAACTTTGTCTTATTGTGTTCTGACTCTGGGTATAGAATCTGGGATTTCATTCTGACTGACAGACCCCGCTCAGCAAGATCAGTGGCACAGAATTTTTCATTGTTTTAGGCAGTCACATTGTGGCATAGTCTTGTTTACTTTGAGTTTTATTTATTATTATTATTAGTTTGGATGGTAAGTCTCAATGATTATTTTTCCTAATTTATCCTGATGAACCTCACTGTCTTTCGGTAGATGTATCCCTTGGAAACAAACAAGGATGAGTGAACAGATTCATAAATACAACAGCCAGTAATTATAGTGCTCACTCCAGTGATAAAAATTGAAATAAGCCTAAAGGTTCATAAAAGCAGATTAGCTGAACAAGTAATCATGCCATCCAGAGGTGGAAATACATGCAATGGTTAAATACAGAATCTAAAAATAACTTAATAAACTGTTTACAGTGTAATCGGTGAAAATCTGGAGTCCGTGCTTTTCGGTATCATGAAAAGGTACATTTAATTGTAAAAGAAAATATGGAGTGTAATTTTGAATTTTGTAGGTAATAGATTGTCTATAAATTTCTTTTTTGCATTTTTCTGCATCTCCAATGCTTTTTTTTCTTTAAATACATTCAAGTCTATAATGAGAGAAAAGCAGTCTGCTAGTCACGGGTTTCAGACCTTGTGGAGATGCACCAGGCTGGTGATCACAATAGTACATCATTAATATCATCTTTGGAACCCATTAGCAACATTCATTTTCACTCAGGAAGAATCTTCTCTTCAACCATAAAAACAAGCAAAATACACATACATACATACATATATAGGCACAAACACACACATACATTCTCAGACTAAACAAAACATCATGACTCTACTCAGAGGGTTGGGATGAGGAGAAAAAGGCTTTATATCTTATAATATGGCTAAAATTCAGAAAATATACACAGACTAATAAATAAGTATTCAATACTACTCAAAGAACAACAAATAATGTTTTTAAGTTAAAAATATTTTTTAAAAAAATTTAGACCTACATAACATTGACATTAGCTAATACATTTATAAGTAACTATATACAAGTCATTGCATTTAATTGTAAGTTCATATTTATTTATAATAAAATTACTATTCTTTCAATGATTATCTCTAGGGGAAATTATTTTTAAAAAATATATTTCTGATTGCTCAAAAAATTACATAAAAAGTTAATTTCATTTTTGCTGTAGATTATTTTCTCTTACTTGGAACAAGCTCACGCTTCTATTTGGATTTGACTTTCCCATTTCATATGATTGACAAAAGCCCAGCTCTTCCATTTTCAAAGTAATAAAACGGGATCAATAAAATAAATCCCTTGCAGTACAGTAATTGCTCTAAGACTCCTGGTTGCTTGTTAGATTTTTAAGACAATTTAACCGCATCAGCTAGGCAAGGTGTACATCACAGATTCTCAAAAACAAATGTAAGGTTAGAAGGAGGTGGCAATTAGCTAGACCAGAGGTCCCTGATCTTTGTGGGGCTCCATCGTTAAGTTGCCTCAGTTCTTTTTGCCAGTCTGCGACCTGGATTTTCTCTCACGTTTCTACAAAATGACATAGAAATGCAATGTCTTGGATGCACTTTTTTGTCTAACTCATATTACAGGAGACACAGCTAATATTCTCAAATGTGTCTCAAGACGAGCCTGGCAAACTCACTGCAGTCACACACAGAAGGTATGGCCTTCCTTCCCAGCTGAGGAGAGCTGCCTTCGGAAGGGCCCTTTGGAACCCATCTAAGGTAGAACAGAATTGAAAACCCCATGAACACAGCCAAGTACATGGATCCCTGGAAGCCCCTCCCAGGATCTCTTATGCTGAGGAACAAGAACAGGCTTTGACAGGACCAATTAAGTGAATATAACACAAAGTTTCTGGTTTGTCCCATTTTTCTCCTTTCTACTATGCAAATCCAACACTGAACATTCAAGAAGGGCCACTTTTACTGTTACTTGGCCTTAAATCTTTACTGATGTACTTGATTCACTTAACTGGATCCTCTTATAAATCACACATGGTTTTCTACCTGTTAAAAATATATAAAGGCACTAGTTTTATGTATTTGTCAGCTATTCAAAGTAAAAGCAAAGGACTGAAGCTATGTATAGAGTTTTGCGTGTCTTGAAGATTTGAGACTTCAGAAGCCCATGGAAACTCTTTCCCTTCAGAAAATAATTTTACATTTTGTCAAAAATAAATAATCAATAAGTGATTGTAGAGTATTAGCCCATAAGGGTTATATATTACTATACAAAAATAGTAGGCTATTTCCAAGGCAATGTTTTAATTTAGTATTACAATTAGTTCTTTGGACAAAATAAACACAGAATATATACACACTTGTATACATACATTGTAAATACATTTACACTTCTGATGTTTGCTGGTGACAATTCTTGTTATCGAGAAATTAGCTGAGAATCATATTAGTGAGCTGCTCTTCAGGCAATTCACAGTTGATCCTCAGTCACTCACAGTTATCTCTGTACTCATTCAACACAAATTAATTTACATGTATTAGTATGACTGCTAATGTTATAATGAGATACAAGATGAGTCCTTAATAAGGAAAGAATATTTAACTCAACAATTTGAAATGAGAATCTCAATAGAAAGGCTCTGATGAGGTCTCCCCTAGCCACATCATCTCATGCAGATAGCATCATGTGAGGAGCATCCTGGAGACAGAGATGTCATGGTGAGATTTAAAATTGGCATCCCAAGAAAAGTATGCTAACCACTTCAGAGGGAACATTCTCAGTGATCTAAGGAACTCCCAATATGCTCTGTCTCTTAGAAGGTTCACCACCTCTTAAGATCACTTAAGATCAAGCTTCTAACACTTGAACCCAGAAAACATAGCCAGGCTGTATTCAAATCATGATAGCATCACTAAAAACATATCAGAAAATGTAACTCAATAGAATTGAATATAAATTGCTTCTCTGTGTTATCTCTAAGGAAAGATGGCCATAAAATATAGTTGGTATGAGTGGGTGATTATTTTTAAAGTCCAAGTGATGGTTAGTTTAATTGCTTGACACAATCTATAATCATGTGTGAAGAAAATTGCAATGGAGGATTAGAGAGACTGGGTCAGGTTGGCATGTTCATGGAGGATTGTTGTGATCTGTGAAGACTCAGTTTAAAGTGGGCAGTACCATTCCCCGAGCCTGGGTCGTGGTTTCTTTAAGAATGGGGCATGAGATCTGGGTGCATGCATTGTCTCTTCACACTTGCCTGTGGGTGTGATGTGACTGGGTGCTTTAAGACCCACAATGGAAACCTGGAAATGTGAGATAAAATAAACCCCTCTTCCTAAACTAGCTTTTGTCAGAGAAGTTCATCACAGCAATAGTGAAGTAGCCAGTCAAACACAGCAGCATATGCCTGTAGTCCCAGTACCAGGAGAGCAAAAGCAGGGGTACTTATGGTTCATGGCTAGCCTGGCATACATAGTGAGGCCTTGTTCCATAAAACCACAGTGGTAGTATCAGTAATGATGTTGCTTGCATATCTGTTGTACTAACATCAAAAACTTATTCTTAACAAATCATCACATCCCGTAAACATGAGGGATTTCTACTTAAAACATGGCCCCAGAACACTCATAAGACCTTCAAATAAATGACAGACTTATTATAAGGCTTACAATAAATCTTATAAGAGTAAGAATATTCACTCCCTATTCCTTCATCTGCATCTGAAGGCAGTTTATACACGTGTCTTCAATAAAGAGGAAGTTGAAGACAGTACCCATCTGAATGAGTTTTACTACCCCATCACATATTCTGGTTCTTAGACCAAACTTTTGGAGGCATCCTTGACATTTCCCTTTCTTAGATTCTCCATAGCTACTCAGTCAACCAATATGACTGGATCTATCCTCAAAGCAGAGCAGATTCTGTATCTATCATGTGTTGCCATCTTACCCCTCCCAGTAGGTCTCTAGTTTCAACTTTCCTCATGTATCCACACAGAAGTTCATAAGATTCCTTTAAAATATGAGCCATATTATGCCATGCTTCATTGAATGTCTGCAGCAGATTCCAATTTCTGTGTCTTTCACTATACTCTTACACTTTATATCTGTCTTCTTATACTTATTGATACTTGACAATATATACGTAGATATATACATAGACACATCTATCTATCCATCCATGCATTACCTATCCATCTGTATATGTATCTATCATTTTTCTATCTATCATCTGTCAACCATCAATCATATATCTACCTTATCTTCTAGAATGTTAGGCTTCTCAAAAATAAGAAACCTGACCATCTTCCTCTATGCTAGTCTTCTCAGTTTTCAAAACCAATGCCCAACCCAAACTAATAACTTAACATATAATGGAAAAATCTATCAATGTATAAAATAAATATTGCTGTATGGCCACTAAAAATACTAGGAAGATAATCTTCTGATATTCCACATTTTGCCTAATAAGCCAGCAATTTCAGGTATCTCTTCTGACCACCCTCACTGTGAATGTAAACTTCCTTACCGATAGCCAAATATGACAAAAATGACATTAAATTAGAAAAATAATATGAGCCAGTGAAATGGCTCAGTAGGTAAGGGGCTTGCTGTTAAACTTTAATGGCCTGAGTTCAATCCCTAGGACCTGCATGGTGAAAGTAAAGCACCAAATCTACAAGCTGGTTTCTGACCCCCCGGCCAGGTTATGGGGTTTACATTCATGCACACACATACGCATACACCACCAAACAATAACAACAATAACACACATCACATATACAATAGGCACATGAATAAATAATATTTTTTTAAAAATGAAGAAATAAGAAAAGGCAAAAATGCTTAGAAATGGAGAGGGCCAAAGAGAAGCAATCACTGAGAATCCCCAATTACCTTGGTTTAATTTCATGAAACTGCAGCCCATCACCTACCATCCTTCAGGGGAAAAAAAAATCTAGAGAGGGGAATTGGCAAGAACTCCTAGGAGGCTCTCGTTGAGGTAATAACACATTATCCCTTTCTCCAATATTCCGTGGCTGCTGAGAAATAACTGGCGAATCTTGGCTTGGGTCTCTATACTGTAATTTTCTCAGTGGGAGCAACACTGCTCGCTTTTATCTGCAGTGGTCTCTTCCCCCGTGGAGATGCTGGCTACTTTACAGGTCTGCTCATCAGCCCCAGGCTCCCTCACTGTAGAAAGCTCCCCATTATAATTTTTACTTCCTGTCTTTAATTCTCCAGCTGAGATTGACTCATCAGGGAGCAGGAGACGGTATTTAAACAGCTCAGCCAAACTGACACATGTCTCGCTGACCTCCACCATGCCCCAGTGAAAGATTTATCCAGAATATGAAATAACAATCAAATTTATCTTTTAGATAAAAGACATTTCTGACAGAAGCATATTTTCTGTAGGAGCAGATGCAACTAATCCATGAAATAGGCAAGGGAAGATGTAGGTTTAGTTTTCTAGACTTGTATGGCTTATAATCAAAGATAAGAATGCTACAAGTCCCAAAGAGGAAGTATTTCTGCTTTGTCAAAACAGACTTGTCATCCATACTTCTCAAAACTCATGAAATTACTTATGCAGAACATGCACACAAGGGTCATGATCGACATTACCTAGACGCTGTAAATGTTTCACTCATTCTCTGCTGCTGCTGTTTCTACTCACCACAAACCTAGTAGCTTGGAACTAGTCAGAAGAGCAGCCATAGCCTCTCTGTGCTAGGATGAAGACATCTATAGAATCTTTACGCATGCTTCAGGGACCTTTTGCAACTTGGAGAATGCCACGGCCAATAATGTCAACTTGACAGGACCTAGACTCACCGAGGAGATAAGTCTCTAAACATACTTGTGAGGGACTGGTTAGGTGAGGGTAGCCTCTGGGAATGTTGGCAAGGGGTTATGCTGATTGCATGGACTGAGGTGGGAACACACATGTCGTGGGTGATTCCACTCTCTGGGGAAGGTACTAGAAGGCGTCGCGGAGATAGCCGCTGAGTAGCAGCACAGCTGCTGTGCAATTTGTTGCTATCTGGTTCCTGAATGTGGAAGCAGTTTGAACCAGCTGCTTTGACTTCCCTCCCATGGTGACCTTTGAACTGGGAAGCAGAATAAATCTTTTCTACCTTATCTTGCTTTTGTTAGAGCATTTTATCTCTGCAGCAGGGAAGAAAACGAGGAAGTATTGCTCATTGGCACTTGGCTCGCTTCTGTCTTCAAGGCATCTCTTCACTTGTCTTCCCTGGTCACATTTTCATCTGACTTCAACCAGACAAGGTTTCTGCCTTTAAAGACGTACATGTAATTAAGTGGAATTACCTGGATAATTCAAAAGAATCCCTCCATTGCAAGGTTTTAGACCTCCATCATATCTAAAAACGCTCTTTTGACACATAAGCTAACATAAACTTTTGGGTTTTCATAATTAGGATTTGAACATATGGAGAGATACGATAGACTGTGGCTAGAGGTTTATCTTCATACTAAATAGTACTGAAAACTCCAATTTCTTTTAAATTATTAAAATTTCAATAAATGTAAAAAGAAAGATGCATATAATTTTTTTCATCTCAGTTTACCATTTCAAGTACAACATTCAAATTTTGTTACTTATTATTTGATCTTGGAAGATAAAAATATTCTAATGACTTCATTTCACTCAAATTTACTGCAGTACACCTAAGAAACCACTTCACTCATGCATCTTATTCCCATAAGCCCATCTGTTAAGAATAGAATTGAATGCATGGTTAATGCTTCTCTCAGAAGCTATTGGTTATTAAATGAAAACTCCAGGAACAGATGCAGAATCCCGGCCAATGAATTGACAGTCAAAGGTCCTTAAGAGCTATTACATGCAAAGTTCAGACTCTCTTCTTCACTGATCCTACAACCTCAAAACTCAAATTGAACCGAATCTATGACTGTGGTTCATCCTTTCACACTGTCTCCAGTGCAACAGAATTAGAGTTTTATATTTTACATAGGATAAACCCAATGCTTTTATTATCCACATATTAGGAAATGCATGTTTGTGTCTGTGTCAATAAATCAATAAATAAAAATAAAAATTCAAGGTTAGGAAAAGAACTAAACATGGCAAGTGGGGCTAACAGGTGTGTTGGGGAGAATAAAGGAGGTTGGAGAGTTATATAATGGATAGGGTTAGGGTTAAAGTTAAGGGTTAGAGTTATAACAGTCAAAAAAGCAAATTTAATTACACATTTTTAAAAAGAATATCAATTGGGGATGGAGGAAGGGTGGATATTGGAAAAGGGAATAAGATATCTACATTAACAGGAGTCATTTTAAGATTTGCAAGAGACTTGTCTCTAGAGGGGATCCCAGGTATTCACAGGGAAGTCCCAGCTAGGTACTTGGGCAGCAGAGGAGTGGGTGCCTGAACTGAACTTGTCCCATAGTTACTTTGTTGAATATCTCAATCGTCACCATAGAAATTTTGCATGATGGATGGAGATAGAGCCAGAGACCCACATTCACACCAGAGCAAGGGATCGTGCTACCAAGGTCCAGTGGAAGAGCAGAAGGAGGGAGAAGATGAGCAAGGAAGTCAGGACCGTGAGGGACTGGCCCACCAACAGAGACAGTGGGCTTGATCTATTGGGAGCTCATCAAATCCAGCTGGACCAGGACTGAACGAGCATATGACCTAACCGGACTCTCTGAATGTGACTGCCAATGGGGACTGACTGAGAAGCCAATGATAATGGCACTGGGACCTATCTCTTCTGCATGTATTGGCTTTTTGGGAACTTATTCTATATGGATGCACATCTTCTTAGACCGAGATGGAGGGGGGAGGGCCTTGGGCTTCCCATAGGGCAGGGTATCCTGCCCCATCTTAAGGAAGCAGGGGGAGGACGGTGGGGTGGGGGGGAGCGGGAGGGCCGGGAACAAGGGGAGTAAATGTAAATTTTTCTTGTAATAATAATAATAAAAGAATATCAATAAATAATTCTCTCAGAGCAAATGCAATTCAAAACATATTCCTCCTTACCAAATAACCAAAGAAAAAATAATTAGTCCCATTTTCTTGTTAAATAAGCCAACTTTTTAAGTTACAAAAACTTCAAGTTAATGAGCTTTGTAGATTCCTAGCTGAAAAAGAAGTCATTTTGAGTACATATGCAGTTGCTTCACAAGGTCTTAGGTGGGAAAACTGAGATATGAGAGTTAATAAATTAAAAAATTAGCTAGTCCACATTCAGATTCCCAGCGCACAGAAACAAAACTCTGAAATACTAATTTTTAAGACGCGGTGTGTAATCATTTGTCACTCAGAGATAATCAATATATCCTCTACGCCTTTGATCAGTGAGACTATGCATCTGTTGTTTTTTTTTCTCAGCTCTTATCTGCAGTGCACCAAGACACAGTAAGGACTGATGGCGAAAGCAGAGGTGGGTTATGCAGTTAGATCAGCGTGCGTATGAATGTAGCCGGAGAAGTGTGGCTTAAATGTGTGCTGTCATCCGGATGTGAGACCATTCAGGCTTGTGATTTCAGATGTTTGGAAACGGAGACTGAGCTACAGGATGTGCTTTTCTGGGGCCAGAGGGTTCTAGTGTAGAAGGTGTGGGGGAAATGCAAGTGGGTGAAGAGCTAGGAAGATCTATTGAAGCTGGAGTTGAGCGGACAATGGAAAGGCGATATCCAGACAGAGTCCAGGCACAGAGAAGGTGAACCAATCAGTTATGTTCTAGAAGCTGTGACCAAAGACCTGACAAGAAGCATCTTTCAGCAGGAAGGGCTTTTCCAGGCTTAGAGTTTAAGGAGGGACTGTCTGTAATTGCAGAGAAGGCACAGCAGCACAGAGAGGTGGATGGTTATATCGCATCTGCCATCGGGAAACACAGAAAGGGCACAGTATCTGGATATCCACTCTCAAAGATTGACTTCCTCTAGCATGGCTATTCCTCCAACAGGGGCCACCACCTTCCAAAAGATCACCATCAGCCAGGTACCAAGTATAAAGTCTATGAGCTTCTTGGAGCCAGCTCACCTTCAAATCTCAGCAATGAGGACTATATAGAATTTCTGGAGAAGCAGCCACCAACAGTAGTTCAAATACTATCAGGATCTGAGCATGTCTGCCATTCAGAGAGTGAGACTTACGTGGTGACAGAAGGTCAGCATAATCTATCTGCCTGCATCCTCACTGGGTGAGACAGCACAACAGGCTTTATCTGTAGAAACCAGCTACGCGTCCCAAGGGACCTGCAGTATTGATGGGTACTTCCTGCTGTGAGTCATCCTTTAAGAACATGAGTCAGCGTATATCTAAAGCCCCTTTCTGCCTTGCTCAGTCCCAATAAAGCATAAATCACCTGCAAAGTCTTCTTTTCTCTGTCTCCTTTCCACCCTGTCCAACTTTATTTCCTACCAACTCTCTCTGTTCCTAGCAGAAGGTTTCTTTTCTGTTTCTCAAACACACTGGACAAACTGTATGTCAAGAATGTCTAGAATGTTCCAGCTCCAGAAGCACATCCCTAACTCTCTCCTCTTTATCATCTTTTTGCTCTTTGTCATCTTCTCAAGGAGGAGCGTCTGGACTACCCTTTACTGAATATGGTATATGACCCCATACCTGCATTTTCCATGGCTCTTGCCTTTCTATTTGTTAAAGTCATTGATTGTATTGACTGTCAGGATATTCAACCAGAAAGTAAATTTTGTGAAGGTAAGATTCATTTTTAATGCTTGGTTTTATCTTGCTTTGTTCTCAGATGTCTCCAAGCTGCCAAGAACAGAACAGGCTGCATCTCTCTATGTAGTAGAGAGATGCTCGATACACATGCATACAATAGAATACAGAAGAAAAGGACAAAGGGAGGGAAGACAAATGGATAATTACGAAGGTTTAAGATCTAAAAGGGTGCTCCATACTTCATTTCTAGGGGAGCCATGACCACACAAAAAAGGCCCTGTGCCTTCAAATGCAGATCAATTACTTCTAGCTGACCCCTGTGAGGACTTATTCCAAGAAAGAAGGACCAGGTTACACCACTGGGTTGACACAACAGTGTGATGAGAGGTAGAGTCCACTGTGCAAGGGATGACTCTTGGCCAAGGCTGCCCTCCTTTTTCCAGCTCAGGCAGTGGATGGACGGCCTTTCATTGGCATTGCTTTCCTCAAGTACCTCAGAGCCCACCAGAAGGGGCATCCACAAAGCATGGCATTAGGTTCACTCAGCTCTTCCCCCTCTTAATCACCTTACTGTGTTACTACATCTTCCCGGGAGACTAAAGTGGTACACTGAAAGATGAATATGAACCGCAAGCTCTCAGCAACAGAAGGCTTTTGCTATCCCATCTCATTTTTCAATGCCAGTTTCAGCTGACTAGGAACACATTGACGGGCATTTTGTTCAGTATTTTTCACTTTTTTTCTCTCTCCTACATGGCCCCTGTCCTAGTTTCTTTTCTATTGCTATGATTAAAAGAAAAAAAATCGTGACAGAAAACAATTTAGGGAAGAAAAGGGTTTGCTTGGCTTTTAATTCCAAGTAACAGTCTGTCCTAGTTTGCTTTCTTTTGCTGTGAAAACACCATGGCCAAAAGCAACTTGGGGAGGAAGACTGATTCCTTCTTACAGGTAGATCACAGTCCATCACTGAGGGAAGACAAGGCAGGAACTTAAGGCTGGGGATTGAAGCAGAGACCACCGAGGAGCTGCTTACTGGCCTGCTATTCCAGGCTTTTTCAGCTATCTTTGTTATATAGCCCAGGCCCAACTACCTAGGGGTGACATCACTCCCAGTAGGCTAGGCCATAACACATCAACCAGCAGTTAAGAAAATACCTCCATACACATGGCCATAGGCCAACTTGATTTAGGTAATTCTCAAGTTGTTTCTTCTTCCTGATTCCAGGGTTTTGTCATGGTGACGGCTGATATAGTCTGTCATTTCAGGGAAGTGAAGGCAAGAACTCAAGCAGCTAGTCATTATACGACCCCAGTCAGGAGCAGAGAGATCTGAAAACACCCATGCTCCCAGCTTGTTCCTCTTCGCTGGTTTTCTTCAGCCATAGGAGTCAGGGCCCAGGTCATGAATTGGTGCTGCCCACAGCTGGTGTGGGTTTTCTATCCTCTCTCGGTGAACAAGCAAGAAAGTCTCCCATAATAATGCCACAGCACAACCTGATCTAGGCAATCCTCCATTCAAGTTCTCTTTCCAAGTGAGTCCAGACTGTGTCTAGCAGGCATTTCAATATAACTAATAGACCAGTTGCCTCGCATGGGCAAGGTCTGGAGTCCAATTCCTAACGCTATATACAGACACTAAATCTATAAATAAACACCCACCTATAAAACTAACCAGGAAAAGCCCCTTCTCTCACTGAGCTTCAAGAAAGGGTCAGTTGGCTTTAGGTTGCATCTGAAGACTAGACTGAGGGAAGACCCACTTCCATGATCTTGAGGAGGTGGGGATGGGATTCAGTTTCTTGCAAGCAGTTGCCCTGAGGACCTCAGGTCCCTTCAGGATAAAATCATCCATAGGGTAAGTCTTGAAGCAGCTGGCCCATCAAAGCCCCAAAGAAGAGACTCTCTGAACAGAACAGAGATCACAGTCAGATGCAGCATGTCAAACCACACAAAGAACAGCCACAGCCTCTGCCGTGTTGTCTTGCCTTCAAGGAGGCCAGAGGCTCATGCTTCACTCAAAAGGAAGAGATTAGAGCAGACATAGCAAGAATCAGGGGTCCCCATGTCCCTCCCAAAGTCACTGCCTTGATTGAGGTATAGACCAACACCACTGTTCAGACATATGGGAGAGCAAAACTGTAAAGGTGGCCAGGGACATGAAGGAAAGTCCACAGAACTATACTGTGTTCTCCTGGGGGAGATGGACTACATCAATCAGGAAAGGTAATCTCTCTCTTCCTCTCCATTGTTTCCTTATTTTTGTCTTTAAAAGAGGCAATTGAATGACGAGAGGAACCTGGAGGCGGATCTACGTGGTTTTTCTTTAAATTACATATTAGCTCCCTTCCTTTCTCCCTCTGAGTCACTCGTTTACATCACCAAGTTATTTGAGGAACAAGGATATTGAGAACATTCTATTTCTCTTCAGACCAGCTCACTCTAGAAATGCGCACAGAGTGTCTTATCTCTCTGCAGAAAGGAACACTGCCTTCAGGAGAACAAAACAGCCATCATCGGCACCATTTTCCTCTGCGGGAACATCACCTCATTACCAACAAAGCAGAAAGGGCTTTAGATGGAACACACACTTGAAAATCCTTGAGAGAAAAGCAGTGACTATCCACATGTACCTTTTCTGCACCTGTAGGAAACAATTAACTAAATGCTAAGGTGAAGGCCCTATACAGATTTAACAGTCCAGGCTACTGATACTGAATCCAAATGGGTTTTGTTTGCTTGCTTGCTTTTTTTTTCTTCTGGTTTTATCTTTATATCGAAGTCCTTGATCCATGTGGAGCTGAATTTTGTGTAGGCTGGAAGATATAGTTCTTGTCTCATTCTTCTACATGTTGATCATCTAAGTTTCTCAGCACCCTTTGTTGAACAGTATGTCTTATCTTTAGTGAGCAATTTTTTTTAGTATCTTTGTCAAAAACCAGGTAGTTAAAGTCACATAGACATCTATGTGCTTCCTTCATTCTATTCCATTGGCCTGCAGTTTTGCTATGTGCCAGTATCGTACTGGCTTTATTGCTATAGGGATATGATTATTTCTTCAGAGAAATTTCTTTTGTTCAGAATTATGTTGACTATCCTCGGTCTTCATTCAGTCACTGCATAGAAATGAATAAGCAATATTTCAATTCATTCATCTCACTAAAATGAATAATCTGTACTATATGGCCTTATATACATCCATATAAAAACAATAAAAACATAGTACTTGAAAACTAAAAAAATCACTTTCTTGATAACAAAGTACTTTCCTTAGGGAAAGCCCAATTTTATATAAACTTTCCCATATAAGATGTTTTGTATTTCCTTATTTGTTTAACTGTTGTAGTGATGTTTATTTTCCCTGTGATCTATTAGATGTTTATCTTTTTATTCAATCTTCAGTATTCCTTTAAGTCTCCTCTGTAGAAATGATATATTAGTCATAAATTCCTTTAGCCTTGTTTTATATAATTTTTTTGTTTCTCTTTCAATTATGGCAGGTAGTTTTGCTGGGCATAATAGTCTGGGTTAGTATCTGTGGACTTTCAACATTTCTAACACATCTTTCCAAATTCTTCTGGGCTTTAAATTTTCTATTTAAATTTCTATTTAATGTTGTTCTTATAGGTAAAGCATTATGTGAAATTAGCCCTTTTCTCCTGCAGTTCTCAGTGCCCTTTCTTTGTTCTCTAATTTTAATGTTTAACTATAATACGAAGTGGAGAATTTCTTTTCTGGTCTTGCTTATTTTATGTTCTTTATGCCTCTTTGTTCTTTATGCCCCTTGTATGACCTGTATTGACATCTCTTTGCACAGATTGGAAAATTTTTCTTCTATCATTTTATTGAAAACATTTCCTATTTCTTTGTAAACAAATTTCTTTCCTGCTAGGTTCATAATTTATATTGGCCTTTTACTGGTGTCCCAAAACTCTTCCCTGTTCTGTTCAGCTCAGCATATGGAGTTGGAAACTAGCATCACACAAGATCAAAATCAGTATTGTGAGTCTGATGAGGATTCTACCACTCTCTAGGAAAAAAATAATTATAGCTCTGGCCACTGCTTGGCAAAGTCTGTATTTACTTACACATTTAATGCTATGTTACAGATAGCTAGAGCAGATGATAATTAACTCACAAAAGACTTAGTCATTACATGGTATGGAGAGTAGAGGTAAGGAACATTTGTGTTCTTCAGCAAACTCATGCAGTTTTATAGTGGTAATCTCTTTCTTCCTGCAATCTTCTATACTTCCTGATCTGGAGGTAAGAAACCTGATAGTTGGATCTGGTACAGATGATTTTCATTATTGGTGACATTTAAGACTTATGCAATAATCTTATTCTAATTATTTCAAAGTTTGTGAAACTAAAACACATGAAGGTAATAATATTCTATTTTCTTATATAGCTAAAAGTTGATACAGAGATTTGCTGATAATTGAGAGTGATTTTCAAATTGTGTGTTTGATTTAAAGTTTTTACTTTATCCACTTAATTTGTGGGTTAGTATGGATTGATTTGTAGCAAAACAATGCCTCCACAGAAACAAACAAAAAACTAGAAAGCCAATACAAAATATGTCCTATAAAAATCATCAGAGATTGGGTAAGGGAATGGTGAATGGAAAGGCTTGGAACCCCGTACAGTATTCAGGAGAGAGGCTGAGTCACAGTTTGCTTTTGATAGAAGGTCAGAAAAATCAATACAACCATTGACAGTTATTTGGGGCAGAGAGACAAAAGTTGTAGGCGTCCCAAAGACAGCTTCTCTCTGGGATGCTTGGTTTTACTGTCAACCTCACACTCTAAAACCTAGTCAGAAGAGTCTCAGTGAGGGATTATTCAGATCAGGGTGGCTTGTGAGAATTCCTGTGTAGGACTGTTTTCATTACAAATGTTAATTGATGTGGTAAGAGCTAGCCAACTGTGAACAGCTTCACTTCCTGGGATGGGTCCTGAACTGTATAAGAGGGAAAACAGTGAGCTGAACAAATAAACATGTAAATACATTTATTCTCTCTCTGCTCTTGACTGTGAATATCATCAGCTGCTCAATTCCCTGCAATGAGGGACTAGAATCTGGAAATGTGAGCTGAATACACCCTATCGCTCCTAAATTGCTATTCATTGGAGTATGTTATCACAGCCAAAGAAATGAAACCAAGATACTCTTCCAGGACATAGTTGAATTCTGTGTCTTTATATAACATGACACCAAAAGTTAAGTCAAAATCCAGTACAGTAACAATTTTCCTGCTGTCTTATGGGTATAATGATCTCCTCTTTAGAAGAATACAACAAAGATAGACGAGCCTTATTAAGATGACAATATAGTCCTTATTCAACTTGTATGTAGAATGGATCATGATAGCCTTTTTCCTACCAGGAAAAGGGAAATCCTCTTCAGAGAGATGTCCTATTTTGCAGATCCTCCACAATGCAACAAATAAAATATTTGAAATTAAAATTTAAAAGTACTATGTACATTAAAAGTAGCATCTTACAACCAAACACCCAAAGTGTGGGAAGAGAGAAAGAAACTATTGGAATTCCAGACAAGTGCCTCAAAATAAATATGAATAATGTACTCAGGAAGTAAATGAGTCGTTGAAAAATGTACATGAAACCATAAATAATTTCAGGAATATTAGAGTCTATGCTAATCAGGAGCAAAAGTAAATCCTTTTTCCCTTATTTTGCTCTATCAAGAATCTTAACATAGTGATGGAAAAAATAACAAATACAAGAATCATAGTTAATCCATAAACAAAGAAACCAAATTAATCTACAATGAACGAATTCAACTGGTGTTGACGTATAAGACAAACTGAGAAATGGAAGAGGAAGTCCTCCATGTATTAGATATGCTCAACTCTGACCTGAACATTACATGGTCTATGCATTTGCAAAAGGTCATTGCTCTGCAAAGTTGAGACTATGAGCTTCAGTGTTCCACACAGTAATTCCATAAGAAGAAGAAGCTGGGTTATGGGGGAAATAAGTCTCAACAATCTCATTTCTCTTATTGAAAAGGCACTGCTTCCTTGTGGCATATTCCATGTGCTCAGGAACTAGGATTCGGGTTCACTTCCTTGATCACCGACTGACCGTCAAAGATGACAAGGCTCCAGTGAGAACAGTTAAATGGATTCTGTTTACAGGTAAAAGCACTCAGAAGGTTTATTGACTGCCCTGCCAGTAAACCCGGGAACTAAATCAATATGGAAACGGTGCTAAAATTTAAGGAGTGATAGCAACATAATAAAAAGTCTTCAAATTGTTTACAGCCTGGTTGAAGAAATACAACTACCTGCTATTTATACAAGAGTCAGAACACGGCATACAAGCAAATTAATACTGGCTTCCTCTCAAATCCACCCAACTATTAAAGAAAACTTTCAGTTTCAAGTTGGCTTACATTTCCTTATTTTTTCTTCGTCTCTAAAAAGAAATAAAGAATAACCATAATGAACTTGTTAAAATCCACACACATTTTTATTTTTTAAAATGATTTTTTTTCAAGTCCATGATTGAAAACAAATTCCTTTGCTTTCTGAGTTAAAAGAATAATTTGTAAATGCTTAGTTAGAACTATCCTTAAACCCGTGAAGTGAAATTTAAACCATTGATCAGAGAAGTACCACCATCTGTCTGATACCACAGATGATAGCACAGGCTGGTAAATCACTTATTTCTTGAAGTAGAAACGATGGCATCCTATAAATTAATCTGAGTGAATTGAGACTCTAGAAGCACATGCACGTATTTAAATCTTATCAGAGAAATCAGGCCCAAAGACATTCTGGGCACACCAGACTGAGGAAAGGGTGTAACTTCTTTACCTTGACCCAAGAAAACAATGGGCATCTGAGGTTACAATGGCATGGTTATCTGATACCTGGTGTGTACACTAAGGAAGTGACAAGCTCCCAACTGTCCTGGGGCCTCAGCTCAGCTCCACTCATCGCTGTCTCCACAGCCCATCGGCCTCCATCTTCCTGTCTGCCTGCTCACTCGTATGGCCCTGGATCTGCCATTCCTGCTCTGACACAGTCCTTCCCCTTCACCTGAAGCTGGACTGAGCTCTGCGGCTTCACTTTCAACTCTGAATCTTCCATAGCTTTGGCAGCAGCTCCTTTCCTGCTGGTTTGGGGCTCATTACCTTACCAATACAGAATCTGCTTTATTTTCTCTCAGACCACTTCTGGAACCTCCTGAACTCTTGTGTAATCTCTTTAACTTGTATTTATCCTGTAAACTACAAACACACACGCAAACATGCTTATTGTGTGAGTATACTAAGAGAAAGAATATTAATAATTAAGATAATTATTTCTTTGGAATAAAAGAAGTTTCTATCCACCTCAGCCAAAATACCAAGGTCCCCAGGATTATCTGGAATTTGGTGTCCTGAAAGTGCTGGGCCTTGTGAATTTATCGCTGCTCAATAAACTCTGACATGAAGGGTTCATCTGTTTCTGGCATAAGCAGTCATGACAGTGGGAAGGTAGAGGTCAGTAAGGGAGAACTTCACAAACACAATCTCTCTACCTTTGGTGAGCCTTCCTTTCCTGAGGAGATATATCTTTCTGTGCTCTCTCCTTATACGGTCCCAACCACAAACCAAAATACAATACCACCAAGTTTGCTTGCAGGGTCATGGGTAACCCAAAAGCTGCTGTCCTGGAAAACCTTTACTAAGTATGAATAATGGCTTCCCTACAGTCATTTAGATGAGTTCTCTTTCTGTTAATTTCCCCCAGTCTACACACCCTAGCATCTCTCAAGATCCCAGACTATACAAAATTAGGGCAGAATTGCATTCAAATTGCTAAAAGATGCAAGAGTGAGTTCCGTAATCTTAGATAAGGGTCCAGTGATGCTCTAATGTCCTTCTTCATTCTATTTCCTTCTCTGTGTAAATTATCAGCAGTCAACAGGCCTGATTGCGATGGCTGCATGGGAAAAAAAGGTTGCAATCGATCTGATGAAGTTGGTGGGTTTTTTTGCCTTAGGAAGGATGGTGTGCTATAACATTAGCCTTACCACACGTCCTGTCAGGCTACCTCAGCTCTTGTTCACTCTTGTTCCAAAGTCCAGCATTAAGTATCTGTCTGTGATTTTGAAGAATTCTTTCAGATTGAAGCCATGCGTATGGTCTTGTCTGACAGTGAAAGGTTGCTCATTTGAACACACGGTTAAATATGAAAGACACCCAGTGACACCCAGTGACACCCCATCTCTCCTTCCTTGTCCCACCCAGGCATAATATGGCTGAGACCTGCCACTCACGGGGCAACATGAACTGGGAAAAAAGCTCGTGGGGAAGGTAGTACCCGTTGTCTCTGCCTCTACCAGCTGCTGGGAATGGCAACCAGTTAGCATGCCCGCCAAATAGTGCAGAAAACTACCAGCCTGCCAGTTGGCATCGGGCAATCAGGAAAATGTAACTTGAGCAAACACTAAAATCTTAAAATTGAGGCAGAGTCCTCCTTCCATAGGGTGCACACGGCACGCTAGCTGCACTTTTATTGTGGGTTTTGCCTAGTGTTTTATGGTCTAAACCAGTGTGGCTTCTATATGACCCTCATTTATTTTATTGGCTGATTTTCTTTTTCGTTTTGCATTAAGCCCTCTCGGCAGGATTGAGCTTTCAAACAGCAATACATATTTAATGAATTGAACTTAATTTCCATTTTATATGAAAGTTCACAATGAAGGAGCGATTAAAAGAAAAGAGAACTAGAAAGCAAAGAATAAAAGTTCTATGATGAATATGCCACTCCTACAAGATGGTTCTCAAGCCTCACCAGCTGCCTTAAGGACCGCTTCACATAACGACTTCAAGACTCCAATCTATCAAGAACATGTCAGCCATCTACTTTTTAGTATTTACTCAAGATGCCTGCTCCAAAACGATGATCAACTCAATGCATTTTCGGAGCTGGAATGCATCCCTCTGAGAAGAGAGTCTTCATCGCAACGCAATGACAGCACTTCCTAAGCTAATGTCACTTGTTCTTTGTTACCAGATTTTCTTTGTGCAGTGATGGATGCTAATGTGATGGTTCCGTTAGCTGCAAAGTTTGGCACACTGCAAAACGAAGGCATGCTAGTCACTGTCGGCGGAGGCTGCACACAGAAAATTAACGGCATTAGCCCAACGATATTCAAAGTTTCTTTTCAATTAAGTCACAGAATCAGAATGAAAGTCTTGGACAATGGCTCAAAAACAAAGCAACCAGTACTGTTGTGAATGTTATTGTAAATTCAATTTTAAAAATCCAACACAGGAGAGATTTTTCATGTATTTTTTTCCTGCAGTGATAATGTGCATGCAATTTTAGTGGAGCATAATATAAGAAATGATACTCACATTAAATTAAGAAATCTATGGAGCAGAAACATACTGGGAATTGGCGGTGTGGAGCTCACAGACCTTGACTACATACAAATGAGCTGCAGTATCCTGCCGCCAGGAGCAGAAGTTACGGGCATCAGAATATCTAAATGTTTTCTGTATGCAACCACCCTCCATATAGTCTGTAATATAAAGAAGCTGAGCTTTAAAATGCCTGAGGAGACGTCCAGTAGGTAAAGTGTTTGCTGAAAAAGAATGAGTCCGTGAGTTCAGGACCCCAGAATCCATGCAAAGCAGGTTGTGACGGCATGCATCTGTAACCACAGCACTAGGAATGGAGTGGATCCTGCTGGCTCACTGGGCCCGTCAGACTAGCCATCAAGGTAAGTTTCAGTAAGAGACCTTGTCTCAAAAAAAAAAAAAAAAAATAGAGAGAGCAACAGAGTAATATATGCATGTAAACAACACTCACACAAACAAGCAACGAGAATAAAACAGCAACATATATTTCTTTATTTAAAATCAACAACAGCATGGCTTTTTATTTAAATTATTTATTTATTTATTATTTAAAATGTCTTTTTATTTTTATTTATACATTTATTTATTTATTTTACATACCAACTACAGTTCCCCTCCCTCCTCTTCTCCCATTCCCTCCTCCCATCTCCCTTCTATCCCGCCCCATCCATTCCTCCTCTGTCTCCTTTCAGAAGGGATAAGGTCTCCCATGGGAGTCAACAAAGCATGGCCTATCAAGTTGAGGCAGGACCAAGTTCCTCCCCCTTGCATCAAGGTGGGGCAGAGCAACCCACCATAGGGAATAGGTTCCAAAGAACCCGTTCATGAGTCAGGGACAGGTCCTGTACCAATGCTAGGGGCCCCACAAACAGATACACACCTGTCACCCTGAAGCAGAGGGTCTCGGTCAATCCCATGGCGGCTCCCTAGCTTTCTATCCAGAGTCCGGGAGCTCCCACAAGCTCAGTTGTATCTGTAGGTTTCCCCATCATGATCTAGAAGCCCTTTGCTCATATAATCTATCTTCCTTTTCTTCAACTGGACTCCTGGAGCTCAGCCCAATGATTGGCTGTGGATCTCTGCACCTGCTTCCATCAGTTACTGGATGAAGGCTCTATGAAGACAATTAGGGTAGTCACCAATATGATTACAGGGGAAGGCCAGTTCAGGCACCCTCTCCACTCTACTAGGTGTCTTATCTGCGGTCTTCCTTGTGGGTTCCTGGGAGTTTCTCTGGTACCAGATTTCTTCCTAACCCCATAAAGGCCACCTCTATCAAGGTATATCTTTCTCTACTTTCCCCCTCCGTCCTACCCCAATATCAACAATCCCGATCCCTCATGTTCCCATACCCTCATCCCCTCCCCTTTTCTCCCCTGCCCCCAGTTTACCCAAGATATCTCATCTATTTCTTCTTCCCAGGGATATCCATGCATCCTTCTTAGAGTCCTCCTTGTTACCTAGCTTCTCTGGGGCTGTGGATTGTAGCCTGGGTATCCTTTGCTTTACATCTACTATCCACTTATGAGTGAAAACATACTGGGCTCATCTTTCTGGGTCTGGGTTCCCTCACTCAGGATGTATTTTTCTAGTTCCATCCATTTGCCTGCAAATTTCATGACGTCATTTTTTTCACCACTGAGTAATACTCCATTGTGAAGCTGTACTACATTGTCTTTATCATTTGAGGGGCATCTAGGTCATTTTCAGGTTCTGGATATTACAAATAATGCTGCTATGAACATAGTAGAGC
Organism: Dicrostonyx torquatus; assembly: GCA_028555095.1. Taxonomy (NCBI): domain Eukaryota; kingdom Metazoa; phylum Chordata; class Mammalia; order Rodentia; family Cricetidae; genus Dicrostonyx; species Dicrostonyx torquatus. The sequence continues at coordinate 1,719,030 of JAQHUG010000275.1, read as the reverse complement.
AAGTGTCCTTGTTACCACAAAGATGTTTGAGCATCCTTTGGGTATATGCCCAACATCTTTTTATATTAACCTAAATATATTCAATATTTTCTTTAAAAGTACCTAAATCTTAAAAACCAGTCATAATTATTTACTAAATTCCTCAGTGACTGGCATCCTGAAAGACTTCACATTACAGCATTTACAGAATCACAGTTTTTGAAGAACAAATTAGGGTAGCTACTAAGTTTGGCCTGGATGAAATTTAGGGATAACTAAGTGATTTTGATAGACTATAAGAACAGGCCAAATGCTCCAGATGAGAAGTGGAAGATTGATCGTATTCTGCAATGCTGTGATTTGTAGGAAGAACTGGGTGGAGTAACTTTTTAAGTTTTTACTTTTTCTTTGAGAATTTCATCCATGTATACAAGGTATTTTGATGATTTTCCTGCCTTGCTGTGCCCTCCTACTCCTTCAAGATCCTTCAAACGTACCTTTTCTAACTTCTCATCTTCTGGCTGATTTTTAAAGAATGAGCTGAATTGTCAGTGGAGCTCTAGGCCAGCTTCCCCAGATCACATCCCTTAAAATTACTAAGTCTCCTTTTCACAGCCAGCTGTGGCCAATAGGAAGGAGGCCTCACAAGCCCCTCCCACATCCATGTTAAAATATTCACTGGCTTGATCTTTCTCTGGTCTTTTGCAGGTACCCATAACTGCTGTGACCTAACCAGTAGAAGCCCTGTTATTAATAAAGTGACTTTTATCACAATAAATGTCTTACCTAAGCCACAGTGGGAGAAAATGCAGAAGGCTTCAGTCCTAAACTACCTAAGTTTGATAAAGCTTACAAATCACAATATAGGCATGTAAGGAAATGTCAGTGAATCTCAGTAATTTGAAATTTTTATGTTAACAATTATAATAAGATGAGCAAATAAATAATTAAAATCATAAAGAACTAATGTACTGAGTTTTAACTTCTTAGAATATATACTGATATGGGTGATCTAACTAAAGTAAAGGTAACAGTGTACGAAGATGTTTAGGAAGAAATATTTACATGTTGTATTAAAAATCAGAACTGAGGATAGCTCGCTTTTCATAGATCTCACTGTGTGCTCGGTGGGTACTACAGCAACTGTGGCAGAATGTTTTTTAAATGTCAGTTAAGGTGCCAATAAATTATGTTTATTAAAAACAGATGATTACAGTATCAATTAATCACATCATTAATATGAAAGTTTCAACTTTTATTGAAAAAATAGAATATATCGTCTCCATTAGAACTAGCTATCAACTTGACACAGCATAGCATCATCCAGAAAAGGAGCCACAAATGCATAAGTTGTCATTAACAGGTTGATCTGTAGGCACACCTGTAGGGAATTTTTTTGACTGATATAGGAAGGCCCAGACAACTAAGAGAAGTACAATTTACTGGGCTGTGATTTACAACAGCTAGGAGATCGTGAACTTGTGCAAGTCAGAGGGAATGTCAGCATGAAGTGTTCTCTGTGGTTCCTGTCTTCAGGTCCCTAACTTAACTTCCCTCAGTGATGGATTGTGCCCCGGGAATTATAAGATGAAATCAATTCTTTCTTACTCTAAGTTACTTTTGGCCAGAGTGTTTTACACAGCCACAGAAATCAAACAAGGATATGTATTGAAAGAATATCTTCTTTTAAAAATTCAAGTGCTAGAACAGAAAAAATAGATATACCTAGAGATGGGGGCATGACGGTACGAAACCAAACTATACAAACATGTGCCAAGAAAAACATTCAGAAAAACATTCAACTGATGCAGAATTTGCTTAAATTTTTATGCTAATGTATACATAGTTATTATTTTATTTCTTCAAGAGATTTTATTTTTGAATTGGCCATTTAATTGTTAATATCACAAAATTAATAGTGGTCCATAAAAAGGAAAAATTAGCCATGCATGGTGGCACACACATTTAATCCCAGCATTCATAGGCAGTAGTTGGTAGATCTCTGTGAGTTCAAGAACATCCTGACTTACATAGTGAGATCCTGTTTAAAAATACATATTAAAAAATTTCCACTTTTGACACATTCTTTAATTCTCAAAAATGTTTCAGATTAAACTATGTGATGAAGTCTCATTTTTCCATGAGCAAAATAAAAAAACAAATAAACAAACAATAACCACCAAGCTGATCGTGGAACAAAGTCAAAGGAGCTAATACATCTAGAGGAGTTGGACATTACAGTTACTTTATTATAAAACTGAAATCAAAAACAACTAAATGGTTCAAGATTAGAAGTAAACACAGGCTGTTGAAGTTGTCCCTATATCACATTCCCTTCTTGTGGGTTTTGTGGTAGAACTCTGAACTTATCTCTTGTCTTTTTGTGAGATGCTACGGAGAACCATAAGCCACCAAATGAAGAGACTCCTATTGAAATTCACTGTACAGAGACACCCGTTTCAGAATCAATTCATCAAGGAATCAGTGCCTAGAGCTAAGAGCTTCCAATGTTTACCTGCATGGGGTAGGGGGGACTCAAATTTAAAATAACCAAGGGATGGCAACATAATATTTTGGGGTAGAGTTGAAGACAATGCATGCCAAAAAACCTTCAGTGTACTTAATTTTATTGGATTCAAAAAGCATTCTTTCTAAGCAGAATTAGGGAGTTTGAAGGGGGAAGTGAAGGTGAGTGGCCAGGAGATCCATTAGAACTAGTGTGCACTATTCACTCTGGGTTCTGTGTGCCAAAAGTCTTATTCATTTCACACTCATCACAATGAGGTAAGATAGCATTATCTTACTGCATTATCCACTTGATTAATGAGGAAAACTGAGATGTAACAACCAGTTAAGTAGGAGAAAGTGCCACCTCTGTAAATGACAGATCTTAGATAAATGCCTATGGCCTTTCTGAGGATCTCAGATCTTAATTACAATTGAAATGGAACTGCTTAGTCAAATTGTTCAAAAATCAACCTAGAACTTAAGAAAAAGAACTATTTTTTTTTCTTTGCCCTGGGTATTTTGCTAAATTTCATTACACTTGGCTGCTTTTATTTTGAGGAAGTAGGTTTAAAGAAAATGAGCTCATGAACATGCGGCTCTTTAGCTGACTAGATTTCCAGGGTGTGCTTGGAGCAAAGGTCTGTTCTACATCCATTGTGCCTCTCTGCCCCCACTTGGTAGGGCATGCATGTCTAATAGCACAGCCAACAGAAAATAGGAAGTCAATAACCTTATTTGGCAAACTTGTGAAATAGTTGCCTTCTTCATTAATCAGAATGCTAAGGACTCTCCACATTAAATTGAAATATTTTCATTTGACCTTGAAGATTATAAGAACTGAGCAAAGACCATTAAGGTAAGAAAATGCAGCTCATTTTATATTAGTAAAATCAAGTTTATCAATTCAAAGTGTATATATTCAGAGGAAGCATAATAAAGGAACTAAATTGGCCATCTATGAGAATTAGTCACAGCATCACCTCCAGCTCTGCTCACTAAGGGAAGCCACTTGGTCCTTAGAAAGAACTGGATACAACCTATGCTCTCAGTAACTCACAGCAACTGTGGACCCTTGTCGGGGACCGTCGCCTCAACATAGAAACTGGTGCTTTGTCCTAAGTGTGTTCTCGGAGGCACGAGGAAGAAACAGGCTTTCACACCATCAGCGTTCAAAGGCAGCTCAGGACTTCTTGTCCTTTACAGCATGACCTTGCGTTTATTTCTCTCCCCCAAGCTCTGCCCAAACCTGAATTGCTCCTCCATCCTCAGGAATTCTCTATTCACATTCCTTTTCCGGGGACACCATACCTTTCATCCATACATTTGCATATCTCACCAGCTTTGGAGCCAGCAACTCCTTCCTGGGCAATCTACATGTAAAAAGGAAGGCCGGAGCCAAGCCTTTTACCTTTTGTGTTTCTAAGTTGCTAGCTTTCCAGCTACCAAGCTGTATTCAAGCCATGGCTGTGCCAGGCTGGCGGATGTCAGAGCCCACAACCCTGCACTGGGTTGATCCTAGAGCACTTCTATCAACAGTCAGCCAGAAAAGAGAAGCCCTGCGAGGCCTCCATGTTACCTCTGAACCATTGACTATCGGTAGGTTTAGGAGGAGGAGAAATCACTGTTTTTAGTCCTGTATCCACTGCTGAGCCCACCACCAGCTGCTTACACACATGGCCCTGATAAACTCAGTGGGTCACAAACCAGATGAATAAACATGATTTGTGGGGAGAAGAAGAACAAGCAGGGATGGAAAGAGGGTGGGTGAGAGTGGTCAGCATGGCCTGTGTTTATATACAAAAAGAGCAAATCGAATTAATGAAAATAAATACATTTTTAAGAATCAAAGTTGTAATTGAGCTGACAATCTGATGTTAGTATTGTATCGATAATGAAAAGTGAAGGTAAAAAACAGGATTTTGTGATAAAAGTGACAGATTTGAAAAATATTAAGAGATTCCTCAGCTGTCTTATAATTAATTATCTCTAAATGGTCAAAGATCAACTCTGGATAAATCAGTTCAAGCCAAGCATAGTTCATTTAGGGTTATCTCAACCCATACTCAAAAACAGTCAGACAAGAAGCAGAATCTTGTGTCCTCAGAACTCTCTCCATAGTCAGAGATGCATTAACTAGGGCCAGAGCTATATAAAGGTACTTCATGTCTACACATGTGACCATTATAGCCAATATCCCACAAAAATCCTATATCATTCTCTAACTTAAAAGATAAATTTGATAAAATTGACTACAAATGAGATATAAAATTCCTTACTTACATGTGGAGAGAGAGTGGCCATTTGGAAGGCACTAATTGAAGCTCCCAAGAAGACACGGGGACTTGGGGACTGGACGTCGTCATTCTCTCTATACTTAGAAGGCAAGAGATACAGATGCTGTGAGAGAATCGGTGCCTGGGCAGGGGGAAAACCACAACACCATCAGGTCCCCGCCTGTGGCAATGTGCTGAGAAGGTGAGCATGAGCGAGGGACTCCTAGACTGTGCCACTAATGTGCCACTTCTGTGCTCGGCAGTGTCGTCTTTAGCAGAGGCTGTAGCTATCACCCCCAGGACAGGAGAGATGGAGGACAAGCAGAAAGAGAAAAGGACAAAGCAGCTGACAGCCATGACCCCAGAAGTTATAAATGATTTTAATGTAGTTGGAGTAAAAAAATAATAAAATTAAAAA
>JAQHUG010000275.1:1687640-1710803 GCA_028555095.1 Dicrostonyx torquatus | reverse complement strand
CCCCCATTGCTAGGAATCTTTGGTCGCCCTCATAGATTCCTGGAAGTTTCCATTGCTGTAGGTTTCTAGGTCACTGCAGAGATGCGGCCAAATTCCAGTTGTCTCCCCAGTACTCTCTCCCTCCACTCTCTCCTACCTGATCCTTTCTGTTCCCATCCCCATCCCACCCCACCACTGTCCACTGGCACAAATGGCAAAAAAAAAAAGTCAATGAAATGACTCCTAATGATATTCTGCTATTCTTATAGTTAGATGCTTAGCCTAACTGTCATCAGAGATGCCTCACCCAGAAACTGATGGAAACAGATGCAGAGGCCCACAGCCAAACATCAGGCAGAACTTGGAGGAGGAAGAACTGTAAGAGCCAGAGGAGTCAAGAACATCACAAGCTAACCCTAAACTAAACTAACCAACTAAAGTAAGCTCATAGGAGCTCACAGAGACTAACCCAATGTTGCATGGGACTGACCTAGGTCCTCTGCATATGTTACAGTTGTGTAATGTTGTCTTCTTGTGATACTCCTAACAGTGACAATAGGGGCCATCTGTGACTCTGTTACCTGCTTTCGGGACCCATTCCTCCTACTGGATTGACTCATCCAGCCTTAATAGAAATGGAGGAGCCTTGTCTCCCTGCAACTTGGTGTACTTTGGCTGAGGGATATTCTTAGGCGGCCCATCTGAATCTGAAGAGAAACGGTGGAGGAGGGGTGGATACAGAGGAAGTGTAGAGGGGATGTGGGGGATGGGAACTGAGAGGAGGGGAGGAAGGAGAAGCTTTGGTTTGAAGTCAAAAGAAGAAATATTAGAGCATCACATAAAAATATGTTTGTTATAATACATGGTCACAAAACTTTCTGAAACATGTTTATCAGTCTGACTATAAGTCTGAGAGCCATTTTCTACTTTCTCAATGTTAGAAACTAAGTCTAAAAAGCATAGAAGCAAAGAAAATAAATAAGACATATTCTAGTTGAAAGCCTAAGTGTTACAGATAATGTTTTTTGAAAAGAGAATCTTTATGTTTTTCTGCTTGAAGCTATACAAAGAAAGAAACTGTGTATAACTTTTTAATAAAGAATCTTTTATTATATAACATGATAAAGTGTCTAATGTCATTGTCATTAAGTCAAGTTCTAGGTTCATGTTGCAAATATTTTATCTCTCAATATCAATTTTTCAGATCAGCAAATTAAAGCTGAGAGGAATGCTCTAATCTTAACACTACAGTCATAAAAATATGTCTCTGCCCAGAATACTCAGAAGTCCTTTTGAATCAGTGAATAAACGTGGAGTGAAGTAGGAAAAACCTATGCACACGAGAAGAAGCAAAATCGCACCAGCTTCAAGTTGACCTTCTGACATTCATAAATGTTGAAGGTTATATAATATCACACCATTCAAAAAATATATTTTGTGCTGTTGCATAAGGCTTAGAATGACTCCTCTTGACCTGACATAGAAATAACCCACAAACTCTCCCAGCTACTCTTGTTGAGTGTTCTCATTCATCAAACAGTCTGGTGCTCATCACCATGTTACCATGGAAATCATCCTTGAGTTTACATTTTCCAAGTGTCTGAATAGTGTCACATCCAATGACAGTGGGGCTTGTGCTGCAGAAACTCGGCCTTTCTTGAACAATACAGAGGGCCCTTTCTAATCTCACAGTGTCTCCAGAGTGCCACTACGAACATCAGTTACCATGTTAATGGGATGTAAATGTAGTTTATGGTTTATATGTCACAAGACTCCATACCAAGCAATTTCTAAATAATACCTAGACAAATTCTTATCCTGAGAAGGACTTTATTTTTGTCCCAGAAGAAGGAATTCTGAACAAAATATGCCTGATTACTTTCGATGCTTCCTCAATATAATTCTAGCCCCAACTTACCCACTTTCCTGCTGAAGTTAACAAGCAGGCAGGCTGTATTATAACTTGACATAAGAGATTTAAATAAAGCAGAAACTATCATTAAATAAGTAACTGGAGATTTTTTAGCATACTTCCTTTTGTAGGCTGGATACTGACCTGGTAACAGAAATAAGCAAGTCTCAACAGTCCTAACACCATCACATTGGAAGAACCCAACTCCAAAGGTCTCTGGACACTGCATAGGAAGAAGACATTCAGAGACCATGTGTACCAGATCCCCCATGGATTGAACTAACATATTTAATCTTCTCTACTCCCAATCCTGGGAAAGGGAGAAAATTGGTTTCTTATACTGCCTCTGAGGGATCAGCCAGACTGCCACCTTATAGGTGTCACTTTACTCTTCTTGCAATATTGAGTCTTTTTAGTTAGACCTGAATCTGAATCATTAAGTGAGAATCATATGGTTGACAGTCACAGGAATAAAGAGGGGAAAAAAAACCTGAATTAGTTCTAATGAGATAGAATTGCTGGAGAACGCAGAAATTCAACATAGAAAGAGTATGCAAGATATATTGTATATTGAGAAGAAAACAACTTCCTTAAATGGGTTAAAAAAAAACCCTGATTTTTGGAAAACAAAATTGAGAGGCGGTTATTTCTAATACTTGAACTTCAAATCAAAAGCAGATGAAAAAAATGCAGAGAGACTCATCGGAAAGCTAAGCATGGAGCTCAGAGGTAAATCATTTGCCTAGCCTGCAGGACCTGTGCTCAGTCTGTGCTCTAGAAACACACATACACATGCACGCACGCACATACGCACTCATGTACTCGCACAAACACATACACACACTTGCATGCACACACAGGCATGCATTCAAGCACACACACACACACATCATGAACTACAGTAAGAAACATGGTATTTAAACTGTTCCCAGAAGTGAGTTACTTCCCCAGAAGACTGATAAGCTCAAAGAAGCATGGTGTCTCAGCCTGTAACCCTCATCCTTGTGAGACTGGGGCAGGACAAGTTTCCAGGACATTCTAGGATACATGTCATTACCAGGTTCCAGGGCCAGGGCAGCAAAGCAAGACACTGTCTCAAAACCAAAGATGGAGAAGGAGGAGGAAGAGGAGCTTTGAAAGCCCAAATGGCTTTGAGAAGAATATAGTCACACTTTTGTTAGGTATGTACTGCAAGATTTTTCAAAGACTGAAAACAAACTGGAAAATGTTGCCACCTTCTAGACAGAAATAAGAACAGCAATAACCAAGTGGCTTCCAGCAAGAGTGCTCCATCAGACGTCCCCTCGGCAACATTTCAAAGTTACAGGGAAATGAAATTCCCTCCACAGCCCACTAACCAAAATGACTGTAAAATCAATATACCCCTTATCTGTGGTGGCTTGAAAGGACTCTGAGAATGCAGCAGACAAATGCTACGCTTCAGGATAATTTTTGAAAAAGTAGTCTAACAAACAGGAAATGAATCACAATCGTGAGCTCAAAACAGGAAAGATAAGAGAGAGAAAGGGACACTCATCTATGAAACTCTGTAATAGGGGAAACAAGGATGGCTGAAAAAGGAAAGGAAGAGAGGGAGGGACGGAAGAAGGGAGGGATGGAAGGAAGCTTTGCCAAGGATCTGAAGGCAAGCACCATCTTGTACTTCATTCTTTGTTTAGGCTTTTTTAAAAACATTTTTGTGGTGTGTGTGTGTGCGCGCGCACGCGTGCGCCACAGTGATCGTGTGCAGGTCAGAGGTCAGAGAGTCAGTTCTCTCCTTCCATCATATGAGTTGAACTTAGGTCGTCAGCTTTGATGGAAAATGCTCTTGCCTGCAGAGCTATCTTACGTTCAAGACTGCCATTTTACAAATCATCATTTAACACCTTAATAATGACATCGGGGTGATAGCTTAAAATGCAGAAAGTTGCTCATGCTTTTGCAAGCATTTCTATTAAATACTGTTTTTCCCACTGGCTAAACAGAAAAGAACAGCGTGCAACTGTCTCTGAATTTTCATGCGTTGGAAACTGCCCTAGCCTTGTGAATAAGATTGTCTCAAGAAATGCTAGGCTAAAAAGTACATTAAAGTGTCCTGCACCAAGAGCGATGAGAACGACCGTGACGCACTTTATTTTTTTTCCCAAATAAAATCCTGGATTTTGTCACATTTTCCATATACTAAACCAAGAAGCCTTGGAAGAAAACCAGCATTCTGGGGGCAGGCCTGGACACATATATGATGTATGTGGGACACACGGTAGCATCCTTCCACACAGATAATTCATACTTAGAGAGCCCAGATCCACAAACTTCACACTTCCAGATAGAGGGTTGAAACAGCACCCAGGTGGTGAAGTATTTGCATTGCAAACATGAAGATGTGAGTTTGGTCCCCAGAACACAAAAAAGACCCAGGAGTCACAGAAAGACTTCTGGGGAGACAGAGACAGGAGGCCTCCTAGGGTTTTCTGGCCAGGCAGCCATTCTGTCCTAATTGATCAGATCCAGGAAAATGAGAGACCCTGTCTCACAAGACATAGTGTTTGTTTGTTTTGTTTGTTTTAGTTTTGAATGCATGGCCTAGCTTAAACCCATTTCCTTTTTTTTTCCTTTTAATTTTTTTCTTCCTTTTATTTTACATACCAACCACAGTTTCCTCTTCCTGGTCTCCCTTTTCCTCCTCCTACCTTCCTCTACCCCAGTCCTCATCTCCTCCTCCTCCTCTCTCTCTGTTCAGAAAGGGTAAGGTCTTCCTTGGGAATCAACAAAGCCTGGCATATCAAGTTGAGGCAGAACCAAGCTCCTCCCTCCTGCATCAAGGTTGAACAAGGCATCCCAGCATAGGCTATAGGTTTTTCACAAGTCGGCTCATGCATCAGGGGCAGGTCCTGTCCCACTGCTAGGGGCCCCACAAAAGTTATACAACTGTCACCCTAATGTAGAGGGCCTAGGTCAGTCCCATGATGGATCCCTAGCTGTCTGTCCAGAGTCTATGAGCTCCCACAAGCTCAGGTCAGCTGTCTCTGTGGGTTTTTTTTTTGTCATGATCTTGACACTCTACCCAAACCCCTCATCTCCTTCTTGCTCGTATAATCCCTCCTCCCTCTATGATACAGTATTTTTAAGTTGTTCTCTGGCTTGCCCACACATAAATGTGGGTGTGCATGCTCAGCTACACACACATGCACCATCATGCATACACACACAACAGATCAGATAGTGTGGCTCAGAACAGCTTTATCTGCTCCTCTTTGTCTGAATATGGATTCCCATGACCTGACCACTGACTGTACCTCTGTTGGGAAAGACAAGCCAATAAAAGAAAACTTGAAAGGCCAATGGTGCCTCTCTTTTTAGTTTTGGGTTTATATTAAGGAAGTTCTGGGCAATGTTTTCCCACCATGAAGTTACTGCGGGCAAGGCATTGAATACTACAGATGTCCTCATTAGCTTGGTAAAAATGAACCAAGGTAGTACATTTGTCGAGATAGGAATAATTGCCAAGGTCCATCCTTACAGTGACCTTGGAGTATCCTCATGGTGTGTAAAGGGGAAGGCAGGTTTTAACAAGGATTCTGCAGCATTATCTTCAAAATACGTGTAAGAGAAAAGGTGCAATATTGATGTTCAAAGTCTGTGTGTTTCTTCCTGTTCCCTGTTCCATTGTGTCAGAGGGCACTGAGCTACAACTGACTGGGTTAAGTTAGAATAAAAAAAAAGAGAAAGAAAAGAAGAAAGAAAAAAAGAAAGAAAGACAGGAGAAAGAAAAGAATTTGAGACTGAATTCTTTGTGGTTTTGTTTCTTATTAGACAGAATATTTTTCAAAATCAAGCATGCTTCCAGCTTGAAATATAGAAAGAAAATACATTTCTTTTCCTACAATTGCATTTTCTGTAACACAATGCAAATATGACCTAGCTATTCTTTAAAAGCCAGTGGTTATTAAGGGTCCATACAGACTTTAGCAAGTGGGTCAGTGTGTTTAAATGAAATCTGCTCTCATTTTTGAAGAAATATTTTCCTCTTTCTGTACTAGATTGTCAAAGAAAAATTGGAAATAGGTAAATAATTCAGTCAGTGAAATGCTTGCCATACAAGTGTAAAGACCTGAGTTCAGATCCCCAGTAAACCATGTGGAAAAATGGGTGCAGTGGTGTATACCCATAATCTTAACACTGAGGTGGTAAGGGCAAGAGATTCTCTGGACCTCCCTGGGCAGGTGGTCAAACCAAATTAGTGATCTCCAGGATCAGGGAGAGTCTCTTCTATTTTAAAAAAAAAAATGAAAACACACTCTCACAAAAAAAAAAGTGTGGAAAGCAACTAATGAGGACATGTGAGGCTTACCTCTGGTCTCCACACTTACATATGCATGAACATATATATCCTCATAACACACACATGAAAAGAAAAGAAGAAACTCCTACAAATTAATAAGTACTCATCAAGTATCCTTTGTTGTGAAAAGAGAGGTTTCCAAAATGCCTTTAGAAAATAATATCACGGGGCTGGAGAGATGGCTCAGAGGTTAAGAACACTGGCTGATCTTCCAGAGGTCCTGAGTTCAATTCCCAGCAACCACATGGTGGCTCACAACCATCTGTAATGAGATCTGGTACCCTCTTCTGGCATGCAGGGATACATGTAGACAGAACACTGTGTACACAATAAATAAATAAATCTTTTTAAAAAAGAAAAGAAAAGAATATCACTAAGATTAAACCAAGAAATTTTTACTATGATTCTCACCAAGGGGAAAAAAGGCAGGATTTTCTTATTTTTAAAGTCTACCTTATGAATCAGCACTAAAAATTAGGACTAATGAAAGACTCAGGTGGGAGACTTTTCCAGAATCTCTGCCTACTCTTCCCCTGGCTTAGGAAACACAAGCATCTCAGAGAAGCCCTGTTTTTTTGCTGTCACCTACCAGAGGCATACCTCAGAGAGGACAGTCTACAGCTGTTGTCCCAAGCAATCCTGGTCAGTGCACTTCTGCATTCCCCCATGTCTTCGACACGGTGTCTATTGCTGCAAAGAGAAACCATGACCACAACAACTCTTATGAAGGAAAGCATTCAATTGGGGTCATCTTACAATTCAGAGGTTTAGGCCATTGCCAGCATGGCAGCAAGCATGGTGGGATGCACACAGGCAAGCAGAAGTGGTGCTGGAGAAAGAGCCAAGAGCTCTACCTCTGCATCAGCAGGCAGCAGGAAGAGAGAGTGACACTGGGCCTGGCTTGAGCATCTAAAACCTCAAAGAACACCCCCAGTGACATACTTCCTCCAACAAGGCCACACCTACTCCAACAAGGCCACACCTCCTAATAGTGCCACTCTCTATGAGCCTATGGGAGCCCTTCTCATTCAAACCACTGCACATCAACAAAGTCACAGAATTCTGCAGTCTCCTTAGTGTCAGGTTGTGATAGCTAAATAACAAACAAAGAGGACCACATCAACTTTCCAGTACACTTTCAGAGGGAGTACATATTAAAGTCCCACTTTGGTTGCAAGTTTGTGTTGCTTTTTTTTTCTGATTTCACATTTCAATATCCTCATTGCAAAACACAAGAGCACAGAGGAGTGAACAGACTTGATTTCCATTTCTAATCTCAAGAGCCAACCACTGTTAACATTTTGGTAATAAACATCACCACTATTTTCATGCAGATATCCACAGTCTTATAGATAAAATATATACATGTCCTATAATCTTGTTCTGCTCATCTGCTAGCAAGCAGTAAACATTCTGTCTTATCGCTAATTTTTAAAAACATGCAATTTTTTAGGGCCTACAGAGGGGCAATTTTAGACTCTACCACAAGGAATTTGTTTAAAAAAATCATTACTAAGATTTTTTTTTTGCCCTGTCAGGTGTGTGTGTGTGTGTGTGTGTATGTGTGTGTAGTGCATGCATTTGTGCATTTGTGTGTAAGCTCATGTACCTGTGTGCGAATGGGAAAAGGGGTTCAACACTGACACTGGATGTCTACCTAGATCACTCTCTACTTTTTTATTGTGGGGGACCTGTCAGGTGAACCCAGAACTCACAGAAGAGCTAGTCTAACCAGCCAGCTTGTGCCAGCGATCCCTATCTCTGCCTCCTGATTGTGGAGACTGCAAGGTGGCTGCCTTACTTTTCCAGCTTTCTGCATGAGATCTGGGGATCTGAACTCTGGCCTCATTTATCATTGAGCCATCTCCCAGCCCTGCTGCTGCTATTGTAAGCAGAGCTATAATGAGAGTCTTTGTACCTTTCAAGGCAAGCTCCTGACAGCTGTGTGATTTCCCACCATGTGTCACTGTTCACTGCTCTACTCCAGGGCAAACATTTGAGTCTATCTTTTATCTCTGAAGCGTTTCCATTCATTCATTCATTCATTCATTCTCTCACTATGCCCAATGCTGTATAGTAACTATCTGTCTATTGCTGCACAGAAAATTACATGCCCCCCAAAGAGTTCATGACTTAAAATAATGAACATTTGGCTTATATGTTTCTGTGGGTAAGGAATCCAGGCTAGGCTAAACTAGTTTGATATCAAGATTGACTTCCTTGCAAAGTGTTGGAACGAGAGTTTCATTTTCTCACTTGTTGTTGGTCATCGGACACTTTTCCCGTAGAACAGATCATCTTAGGGCAGCTTGCTTTATTGGGACAAGCAAAGAAGATGGTGAGGAGGAGATGGAAAGAAAGAAGACACCATTTTTAGTAACCTAATGCTGCCATTTTTATTATATCCTGTTCATTAGAAGTAAGTCACTATGCCAACCCCAATAAAAAGGTGAAGAAATTGTGTAAGGGTGTGAAGACCAGAAGGAAGGGATAATTAACAGTACAAGGAAGGAAGATGATAACTTCTGACCCTGATATCACATTAAGAAATACCCAAACACCTATCGCTAATGACACAGTTTCTTTTTTTTTATACACACTTCGATGTACAATGACTGGCAGTGAGGTAAGTCTCATAATTCCAGGATCAACAGAAACATTATCCCGTATGACCTTATGACATTGTAATGGTATGACGTCATTACTAAGTAATAGAAAACTATTATGAATCTATACAACTACTATCATATAGGCAGTCTGTTATAGGCCAAACTATTGCATGACTTATGTGAATATATGTGTGTGCATATGTATGTTTTTTTGTTTATTCATATGCATTCATACACATGAACCATGCAACACATCACACACAGTTAATGTGTAAAACTTAATGAGTCTACTTTGGGGCCTTTTACTACTGTTTCTTCTTCCTCTTCCAGAAATGCCACTTCATCCATGCCTGCCCAGGTCCGGTGTCTTTCATCATTCAGGTCTGTTTATAGCTAGAAATTTTGGTTCAGACATTATTTATAGTCATTCTAAAGTAATTTCCCAGACACTCACACACACTACATTTCTGTGTAGTCCAGACCAATGCCCGTTACTTGTACTTGTATCTGCCTGCCTCCCTTCCTGCTTGAATATCAACTGCAACAGAAGAAGGTCTTGGCTGTCTCCATCTTCATTTCTGCCTGGCAGAAAAAAAAGGTGGCTTTAATTGCTGCACATTCCTCTTTATGTTCTGCAACGCTCCCGTGCCAGTATCCAGAAGAGCATCCGATGCAGAAGAAGGGCAAATACACAGATGTTAAACAAATGACTCCTCTCAAGATTCTGTCTCAGAAAGTAAAATGATACTGTCAAAAAAATCAACAGTGTTTATTATGAAGTTCTCACACCAGAGACACCCTGGTCAACCTCCGACTAGAATGTTGAGCAATTTAATGAGGGAACATGGTGGCATTTGTCACAGAGAACACTGCCACACTCTCCTGCAGCAGTGTACTACCTTATCAGGCCCCTCATTTATCTTTAAAATGTCTGATGAAAATTATTCCTAGTTTTCCAGTCAACATCGTTCTCTGGGGTCCTGTAATTCCTGAATTTAACTCGATGGTTTGCTTTTTTATTTCCTAGGTCCTGGGACAAATCTCAGGATACACTGGGTTCTGTACAACATAGCCTCGTGTCATCCAGAGCAGCCAGTTATCATACGCACTGTCCTATAGATGCATTAATATACATACACATTAATATATATATGTGCACACACATTATTATGAATTAACAATGTCTTATAAATCAAAGCAAGGGGCTTTGCTTCTTTCTTACTAATACATAAATAAATAGTGCATCTTAAAAATTAATGGCAGCTCAGAGACAGTTAAAAGTTGCAACAATACCAAGTCATGTGACATTCAAAATTCCTGGCAACACAGATGTTGACTAAATGCCTAAGTGACAATGTCCAGCCAAACCATGGGAAAGTGGGCACAGGAGACCTTGTGATATGATTACAACTGTTCTATAGACCAGATTCTAGGCACAAAGCTTTCAGAGAGGCTGTTTCTCCTCCGTTACTCCCTTCTATAAAAGAGCACAGCCACACAAGTCCCAGCTCAGGACCCATGCTAACTCCATGACCATAACCTTGACACCACTCTGAATCTGACTGTGTCTTATGTATCAGCCACTCCATTGAGTTGTACTTAACATAAGATAGATTAAGTCATGGAAAGTAATAAGTGGCTGGCAGAAGAGATTGTTTATAGTTAATTTCATCCTCTATTTTCTTTCCTTGAGTGCATCGCTTCTACCCTCCCGACTCCACCCCCTACCTGGAAACAGAAGGTTTATAGGAAGGAACTGAGTTTTCTGCACCGTTTAGCAAGAAAGCCAAGCTTCAGAGTCAGTGGAACTGTGGGCACCCTGATAAAGACGGATGTAGTGTCTCCTGTCCTCAGCAACACTGATGTCTAGAGCCAAATCAATCCTTACTATGAGGGGCTGGTTTGACATCACCAGATTTTTAACCGCACCTTGGCCTCTACTGACCAGATGTCAGTAGCTAACCCTGTGTTAGGGTGTTAGGATGTCTCTGGATGTGGTCAAATGTTTGCCATCTTCCTTCCATAGACAAGCGCTGTCCCAGTGTCCATCAGCTGATCATCTTATTCCTGTTTCATGTCTTCAAGCTGGGGATAATACAGAAAACAGCTCTGAGGATGGGGCTCTACACAGGGAGTCTAATTTCTGTCATTTCTTTCCAAGGTTACTAAAAGCACATGAGGACTTTGCTTCTCACTCACCTGCTATAAGTGTGGTTTTAATGTGTGCTTTTGAGGATAGTTAGTGCTCCCATAAAGTTGAAATGAGGCACATCTGAAAAGAACAACCACACTGCAGATAGTTGGGAACAAATTGTCACTAGCAGAGAACACAGGTTTCCAAGCAGATTTCGATACAAATCCTCCCGAAGGCCAGGCTCCAAGGCACATTAGTGTGTGCCTAAGTGTGCCATTCCCGGGACACAGACTGAGAGTACTGAAGGACAATTAGAGACTCACCGTCCTTGGCATATTTGTCTCCAACTGTGCATATATATTTTAATGTACTGTAAGATGTGGACAGGGTGGACAAGAGCTAAATCGTAGTCGTAAACCTTTTTTGTTTCTGTAACCCAGAGTCCAGTTAGTGTTGACTACATGGGCATGGGTGTGTGGTCATCTGTTGGAACATGGACAACCTATCGTTAGTTTAGTTACAGTCCTGAAAAAAAGACACCCCTCCCCCTAGCAACCATCAACTTTCAATAGATTCTCAATTAGGGGTGTGGCGCTAAGTCCTTCCCCATCCTTGCTCTAGCATGCTAATTGGTTTGGTATTGCAAAGAAGTTGCGCAGATGACCAGAGCTGCTGTGAGTTCCTAAGTATGACAGCCCTGTCACCTCCAAAAGACAAGATCTTGCAACAGTCCTTCCTAACCTCTGCCTCTTGCATTCTTCTCACCCCTTCTTCTATGATGGTCCCTATGCCTTGGGGCTATTTCTTCACACAACACATTTGAAATGACGTGGTGTTGCTGAGGATGGCACCCAAGGTTGCTCTCTGACCTCCATGTGTGTGTACACGCATGTCCATGCTCGCACGTGCACACAAACATACTTGCATGTGTACATACACACACACACACACACACACACACATATAAAGAGCATTGAGCTGACTAAATGTAGAGCCACGTACCTATATCCCTAGCACTTGAGAAATGGAGGTAGGATTCAAGGCTTGGCTACATCAGATTCAAGGACAGATTGAACTACCTAAGACCCTGTCTCTAAATAAATAAGTAATTAAGTATATAAAACCTGAATTACCAAAACTCCAAGTGCTAATGCAGCAATGCCCTGGAAGCTCCCTCAGCGTATTAACTGGGGTGCAAGTTTTACTTTTCTACCTGAAAACACCAGACCATTGCCACACCGAGATTAATTTTTATCTTTGGGTTTGCACATGTACAATATAGATACCCATATTAAATAACATTTTTATAATAAAAACACAATGGTTTTTTTTCTGGATAGACTACAAAACTTCAATACATTTCTATGCTCTAGGCAAAATGTTTGGAAGAATGAATATTTTAGTCCCTCTGTGACTATGGTGCCCTCAGAACAACTTCTGACTTCGTATGCAATAACACTGGACACATTCACTAAGCGCCTGGCTGTATCACATGAAGCTCAGTGCCCCAAATACACTGTCTCAATTCATTCTCATTTAACTATAAATGGTCCTAGATGACATTCTCTATAAAGAAATGATTAATTGTATATTTGTTTCTAACTCTTAGAATGTGATTTTGCCTAGTTGTTACTTTCCCCAAATTATTTATTTATGATACAATGTAAAAACAAAGAGTAGGTAATTTGATGAACATTGATTACTTCTGGAGATACTTCCATAATATCCTCAGTGACCATCTATTTTCCAGTTGACATTTTGTAGCCTTTGGCCTTTTTATAAGATGGCAATCATCAACCATGCCTTTCCCAATGAGACTTGCTTGGGAGAAGAAAGAGGAAAAGAAAGCTTGGGATGAAAATCTGTCCTTTTTGCAATTTTCCCAATGTTTTGGTTTTCTTTTCTTTTGTTTTTTAAGAGATTGAAGAGTTTGATGATCTGCTAATGTCAGGAAATAATGAAACTATCCCAGACCACACTTACATGAAGGGAAGTTTGAAAAGTAGAGGGAATGGCTCACCATGCGGTATTATTGGGGGATAAGGATCCCCCTTAAAAAATTTCATTGCTAATCGCACCCCTATTATAGGAGTAAATTCCCGTTAAAATGTGTTTCTCTGGCAAAATAAACAATATACTAAATCCATTGTCAGGTTCTTTGTGTGGGTTCTCATTTAATGCCAAAGTTTATATTTAATGGAGCTTTATTCTGCCACTTTGTCTATAATACGAAGCTGTAAAAATCTGTGAGCTATTGCTGTTTTTACATCAGTTACATCATAGCATCATAGAAAAGTGAACATTGAAGTAGTTTAGAACTTAAGGGAGACCAAGGTCATATCCTCTCACTCCCCACTTTTAGAGCAGGTCAAAGGTCTGGTCCTAGGACTGGGGAGGATGATTCTGTGGAGAAGACAACAGTGAGGACTGCTCACAGATTTCCTGTGCCCTAAGTTCCTTCAAGTTTGCATCTCTCATCAGCATACAGACCAAGCTGCACCTCTGGCCACGTCAAAAATCAGATGCTTGGGGAGTGTGAAGATCAAACTTCCATGCAATGAAATGCATAGAAATAAACTAGGCAATGTAGCACGTGTGCATGCGCATGTGTGTGTGTGTGTGTGTGTGTGTGTGTCTTTACAGTTTTCTGTTGTGAGTATCATTATATTCTGTTGCCATTTTAGAGACTTGAGACTCCAATGGGAAAAAGTGGTATAGCTAGGGAACAGTGCCCAAGGCTACTTGCAATCCCTGACCATCTAGGGTTCAGCAGTGGGAGGTGCTTTGTCTATGGCTAAAGAATAATTCCATGACAGGGAGTATGAACTATCAGTGTGTTTCAAGCATCTGTTCCACCCTCCCCGCTCTAAAAGAACCTCAAAGCTGTTGGGATGATTACAAGAAAGTATCAGGAAGCATTGGTAAAAATCTTCATGCTTATGGTACTTCACAAAGATGTCAAAAGACTGGTGCTCATCATAAAAAAACAAGCAGAAAAATGTGGTAGTGATCTCCCCAGATCTGAACAGATTGTCATGATGAGGTCAAACGATGACATAAAGTCGACATTATTTTCCTCTGTTAAAAAGTGTTGCTGGGCGGTCGTGGCACTCACCTTTAACCTCAGCACTCAGGAGGCAAAGGCAGGCAAATCTGGTTAAAGAAAATCATAAAATCAAAACATTGTTATTAAATTCTAATGAGAAACAAAAAGTGTTTCTAGAAGTCTTATTCATCATAGCCTTCAATTAGAAACAATTCAGTATGAAGATAAGAATACAATAGATAAAGAACTTGTGGTATGTCCATAAAATAAAGTACTACACAGCAATAAAAAAAGAAACAGATGACTATATAAATCCATTCATTTCCTTATAAAAACATAAGTGATGAATTTTGGATTAGTACAAGTTATTCATATTAAATGTCAAAAATAAAATCCCTGTGGTTTATGACTGAATGTCTTTGAACCCCGAGATCAAAACAAAAACAAGGATAGTAAAGACTAAAGAGATGTTAGTGATCTCCCCAGATCTGAAATGATGGTCATGATGAGGTCAAGCGATGACATCAGAGAGCATGTGGATGCCATGCTGATAACTCCACATCTCCACAATAAGAAAGATGCCCATTCTCCCTGCGGCTGACTTCTCAGTTTGGGGTGTGTACATCCCCTAACATCTCTTTAGTCTTTACTATCCTTGTTTTTGTTTTGATCTCAGATTCAAAGACATTTATGAACAGTAGGGAATATACTTGTCTGAGTTCATAAAACCAACAGCCAAAACACCGTGAAAATGTTTTGAGATTGTTTGGAGATTCTCAAACAGTCAGTGAGCAGGTCAAACACTGAGAGAATAAGCACTGTGGGAACTTAAGGAAGAATTGGATTCCCAAGGGTGCACGTGGACATAGGTCTTTGAATCTCACTGGAGCATTAACAGCTAGAGTGAGAGAACAGTCTTGTTCACACTGAGATGCCCATCGTCTGGAAAAAGTGCCTGACCTCGCATAAGTCTTCAGTACTTTCCACAAGTCTGGGCTCCATTACCTGAGGACCATCAAAGGCCATCTAAGGCGAGCAGAGCATACCCCAGGCAGGAAAACAAGAGGAAAAATACAGACCCGAGGAACACAGCAGTTTCTCAGACTACCAAACAGAACAGGCTGAATAGACACAATCCTTATAAAGCAACAGTGATGAGGATACAGGGAGAGGGGAGGAGGATATGACCCAGCAGGAGGTAGAACCACAGATCCCACCCCCACGGTCTATAACAATTCATCACTTAGAGTACAGACTTGGATATTTCCCTCACTATGGGAACTTCAAAAACACAAGGTAGATTATCACCAGAAAGCCATTCCAAAGACGACTCCCAGATTTCCATGGTGAGTGGGGCCTACGTGGCTCATCATAGTCTTCTTTTTATAGGCATTTTCAGCAGCTTCTGGCTTTGATTGCAGTCTGCCTAAAGACCAGTATCAATCTGACAGGGAGGCACACACCAAGCCCCCTGAGCCCCAGATGCCCATATTCCAGGAATTTGCTTCCAGAATTGAGTCTTTATCTGAACATGTCATACGCATCCCATATTTCATCCAGATGGGAAGGTTCATGGGGAAGATCTCTCCATTACACAGCTGACACTGGTTTTGAAGGGGATAATTATGTTTAAAACTAGTCTGAAGCACAGGAGGCTTTGAGCCATGAAATATCTTTTCATCAAAAAAAATGTATTTTGTAAAAGGAAAGAAGCTGAAAAATCTGTGTCTCTCATTAGGAGTGAGTTTTATGATGCAGACAGAGATCTAAAACTCCTGACCACAATTATTCTGATGGGTCTTAAAAATCGTAACTTGCTTTCCATGTCTGTGAATCATAAACTTGAAAACATAACGAATAAGTATAGGTAATAAACTTTGTAAATGGCTTAAAAACATCTAAGCACATCAGTGTTCACAGACTCAAGGTGTGTGCCCAGGGCAAGACACTGGCTTTGAGCACTCTGAACATTGGAATCACAACCCAAGGTGGAGTGGGTACGGCCGTAGGCAATGCACTCAGAGCTTAGATCTGGGAATAATGGCTTTCTTCAGTTCTGGAGTATGTGACTTTGAGCAAAACACATTACTTCTCTAAGAAAACAGGTACAGGATGCAAGGCCCTATCCAAGTCTAACACGTCACGTGATTACCACCTTCTACTGGGGGGAGGATCTAGATCCCACTTTTGAGTCATGCCCAAGGAGCAGATAAATGGATTTCTCTGAGAGATGATTGCAATTAAACTTAGCATTTAAACTCACAAAGTTGAGTAGATGGCTCTCCCCAAGGTTGTGTAGGCAGCAACCACTGATGACATAGACGAACAGAAGGACAGAGGAATAGTGAATTCCCTGTCTCTGCTGGAGCTGGGACAGCACTTTCCCCTTTTCTGTATGTAAGTTCTCTGGTTCTCAAGTCTTTGGGCCAGAAACAGGGTGCATGGTCAACTTCCTGGTCCTTGACTCTTCAAACTTAAGTTGAATGCCATCATTGCATTTCCTGGATTTCCAGTTTGCATCTCATGAGCCAATTTCTTTTTTAAAAAATATTTATTTATTATGTATACAATATTCTGTCTGTGGTATGCCTGCAGGCCAGAAGAGGGCACCAGATCTCAATACAGATGGTTGTGAGCCACCATGTGGTTGCTGGGAATTGAACTCAGGACCTTTGGAAGAGCAGGTGATGCTCTTAACCACTGAGCCATCTCTCCAGCCCTCATGAGCCAATTTCTATGATCAATATAAAATGTATTAGATTCTATTGAATGCATTTTCACATATACACACACACAGACACACACACACACACACACACACACGCACTCACGCACGCACTCAACTTCTTCAAAGACTCCAGACTAGTTTAAAAATACTAACTACCATCACTCCATATTTCACACAGAATGGCAATGCTTCTAATTCACCATTGCTGAAATGTGCCTTAACTACCATCACTCCATATTTCACACAGAATGGCAATGCTTCTAATTCACCGTTGCTGAAATGTGCCTTCAAGGCTGATTCTCAGTGTCTGAGGTCGCAGCCACTATTCGCTTATGATCATCACACATTCATAGAGCCAACAAAACAAGTTTACAGAAACATTCATATGAACCCTTTAGGTCCATTTTCCTCTTATTTCTTTGGCCAGCAGACTCTCTTCAATCTCAACTCAGCCTTGGTCCCATCTTTAGCATCCAAAGCCATTTCAGATGTACCCTTCTCTTCTACTTCATGGATACTGTGTACTTTACAAGTTTACTGCTTGCGGGCAGTCCTGCATCCACTAAGTCTGCTGGCACCATTTTCTCTACTTGATCTCTACACTGAATTTCAGTATGCTTATAGTACTTTCAGCTTGTGCATTGTTCCGTGTCTTGTGGTGTCCTGTGGTCAGTAATATTTTACGTTATTAGTTATCATCTGGGGGCTGCCAGAAACCATGCTCACAAGTGCGCACATGTGAAACCGACAAATGTCTGTGTTGGCCATTTCCTTTCTCTCTGCCTCTAAAGAGGCCTCTTTATTCTCCCCACATATCATAATTTTGAAATTGGGACAATGAATAACCTACAATGGCCCCTAAGCATTTAAGTAAAAGGAAGCTGTGTGTCTCTCACTTTAAATCAACAGCTAGAGACGTTGCACCTAAGCGAGGAAAGAAGGTGAAAAGCCAAGGTAGGCTGAATGCTTGGCCTCTTGCACCAAATGGCTGGCCGTGTCGAGAAAACAAAGAAAATGGATTTGTTGCTCCAATGAACACACAAGTGGGAGAGACTTGCTGCTTCTGTGACGCTGGCTTTAATAATCTGAGTAGAAAATCAAATCAGCAGCAACAGTCCGCAGCGCCAAAGCCCTATGCAGAGCGAAGCCCCAGCCCTTTCCAGATAATTATATGAAGGCTGTGGGGAGCAAAGAAGCTACAGAAGAAAAGTTTGGACCTAACAGAGGTTGGCTCAGGAGTTTTAAAGAAACATGTGACCTGAACAACATTGGGCAGGGACACAGAAGCTGTGGCACGTTACCCAGATGTCTCGCTATGGTCACAGATGATGGTGCTGCTACTGACAGACGCTCCAGTGTAGAAAAGTCAGTTTCCTAATAAAAAGCGATGCAGTCAAGGACTGTGTGCTGCTTGGTTTCAGCTGTCAACTTAGCTCAACCTAGGATCAGGTTGACCTGTGGGCAGGTCTACAGGAGACTATCTTAATCCTTAATTGATATAGGAAGACCCAGCTCATCATGAGCGGCACCATTCCCTACTCAGAGGTTCCTGAACAGTATAAGAGAGGATCAAGATAACTGGAAACGAACAAGCAGACAAGCAGGGATGCAAGTCTTTGTTTATTTCTACTCTTGACTATGGATGTGATGTCACCTGCTTCCAGTTCCCAAGCAGCCGTAACCTGGAATTATAGCCAGATAAACTCCTTTCTCCCCTAATGTGATTGCTGGCATATTCTAACACATATGGTGCTATGTCTTATCACCATAGCAACAGAAATGAAACTAGGACAGGGTGTCAGGGCTAGAGAGGAATCGTCAATGCCTGGTTTCAAATATTCAGAAAGAAGTCTGGCTCTCCTACCAGGGCCTAATGAGTTTCAGTTAGTGTCCATGCTTGTGTGGCATTCTGAAAAGTCATGGGCCATTAAGAAGCAGAGTCACTGTACCCATTCTCTGTAAATGGAACAACAGATCCTAATGACAGCACATCCATTCGCAATACGGTTTCCTGAATAATTCTAGCCCAGTGGGGAGAACTACTGTTCAGCATTAAAAGATTTCCATTCATTGGCAAGCCCCTCATCATCAAAGATCTCTGATGGGTGTTTACAAGATTAATGTTATTTTTATGCTTGCCAAAATAGCATCCATTCTGCAGCGACTAGATCAAGGAGCAATGTGGACGTTTCCGTCTCGCTCTTTGGAAGAAACACTTTTCTAAGGCTGCCATAGGAAAGTGATTTTTCTGATGAATCCAGACACAGTCAATTAAAACCTTCTGGAAAGGACTTTCCATTATAGATGGCATTAAGAAAATCGTGATTAATGGAGATTGGGACAAGTTGGTTTTAAGCCTCACTGATAACTCTGAAGGACTCGGATCTCAGTAGAGGAAGTGAATTCAGATGCAGAGGGACTCATAAAAGAAGCAGAATCAGAAGACAAGCCAAGGGAAATGTGGAGACACACAAAGTACAATAACATGTGTGTATGGAAATGCAGTAGTAAAACTCATTGCAGGGACTGAAGAGGTAGCTCAGTGGTTAGGAGCACTTAATACTCTATCAGAAGATGGGAGCTTGGATACCAGCACCAACTTTGAATGCCTGTAACTCCGACTTCAAGGAATCCAATATCCACTTTGGGGCATACACAAACACACACACACACACACATATATGCATACATAAGCAGAGACACACATACACACAAACACACACACATATATATGCATATACAAGCAGAGACACACATACACACACACACATATATATGCATACACAAGCAGAGACACACATACACACACACATATATGCATACACAAGCAGAGACACACATACACACACGCATACACAATCACAGATACACACACATAAATAAAATATTTTTAAAAGACACGTTGCTTCGTATGCTTATGTAAAAGTTGTTTTAAAAATAGCATGAGAGCTAGAGAATTATTCTTCCCTAGAGATGGGCCCTCTAATCAGTTATTCAATACCAAGTGATCAACCCTTAAATCATTTTTATAGAAACAATACTAAATGGATTTTGCATGGTGTGTGTGTGTGTGTGTGTGTGTGTGTGTTAGTAACAATTAAGGAAAAAGAGGCCATGAATATGAGAGGAAGTATCAGGCATGTCGAAGTAGATGAGGAAAGGCCCCGAGGTCTCAACCCTGCATAACAAACTCCAGGCAGATAAGGAATGCTGGGAGTGAAAGAAAACGTCTTCCTGGGGGGAGAAAAGCACACCAACTGGCTCTCCAATACCAAGTGCTCACCGCTGAAAACAAACTTGCAAGTGACATTATGCAGACTGAGAAGGTTATATTTGGGGATACATATATGTGTATATGCCTGCAACATCAATTAATGAAAGAAGAGTCCATTAATTTGAAAAGGAACAGTGTGTAGGAGGGTTTGGAGGGAGGAAATGAAAAGGAGAAAGTTGTAGTTATATCACAATCTCAAAATTTTGTTCAACTAAAAGAAAGAAAGATAGATAAATAAATAGATAGATAGATGCTAAGCACCACAATTAATGATAATTTTTATTTTTTATTTTTAGGTAAGTTTGTTTCTTAATGAGTAATTTGGGTACATAAATAAATACCCCCTAAAATGTGTATTTCATTTGGCTTAAATATTCCACTTTGTAAATACACAAATATACAAAGTGGCTCATTCCAATCCATCAATAATTTATAGCTTTAAAAAATGAAAAATTGTGTCAAATTTCATTCTAGATGGCCAACCTCCCTTAGCACGCCATTCTTAGCACAATGCCGACTTCACTGCAGTGATGGATACTTTCCATTTATGTCCACATGACCCATAGAATGTACAGCATCAAAGGTGAGCCTCATGTAACCCAAAACCATTTGCTGTTCATCTTCGTGGAGACTGCCACACTTATTAGGAACCTGCAGTGTGTCCTGGTCCCATACTTTCTGTGCCTGGGAATGGGGGTGGTGGCTTACGGATGCAACATGCTTCGGAGACATTTTGTTCCTGGAAAGTTAAATGTCTTGTGAGCTACATTGCATTCCAAAATACTCAGAAAATTTAGTTGAGAAAAAAAAACAGGAAGAAAAATTCCTTTCCCAGACACTCATTTGCTAAGGCCTGAGAGACATCAGCCATTGCAGACATGTATTGATCTGTTCTCTGCCTTTCTCTGTGCAGTTGTGTCCTCAGAAGGGACAGCAGCAGCAAAGTGCGCAGTCACACTTTGATTCCTGTCAGCATCTACAGCTGCCTTTTGATTTGGGTTTTTCCGAAGAGCATTCTTGTCCGAAGTTTCACAATTACTTCTTAAGCTCACTTCTCTCAGCAGTGCTCAGACATGGTTATTTCAGCTGTGTCTTATGTGATGGGGGGGGTGGTGGTGGTGGAATGTGCTCCCAATGCGCTGACTTAGAAATTAAACAACAAAGCAGCAACAGATGTGCCTCAGCTTCAGATGGGCTCCTGTGCAGACAAACCCACTCTGAGCAGAAACTGGTATAAATCAAAAGGCACTGGATGTGGAGAACCTGCCCAACATCTTAGCAGTTGGATTCGTTGTAGAGTCTCGGTGATTTCCTCTTGCGATCAGCTGTCTGACTGGGGGCGACAGTAGCTGCCCCAACAGTGCCACATATAATGTTGAACCTGGAAAACTCAACATTAAAGTAGTTTCTAGTTGAGTATGTGTCACTTTCATTAATAGAGACTAAAATCATTCTTCTTAGCTATCTATACTTCCTGTTACTGTGTATATAATTTTTCAAAAATTGGTTTATTATTTATCTTGGTTAAATCAGTTATTTTTATTATCTTTATCTTCTTCTTCCTCCTCTTTCTCCTCCTCCTCCTTCTTCTTTCTTCTTGAGACCATTTCTCTGAGTAGCCCTGGACTAGAACTCAATCTGTAGACCAGGTTGACTTCCAACTCAGAGATATACCTGCTTCTGCCTCCCAAGTGCTGGGATTAAATGCATGTGCCACCACCACCTGGCTTTTCATTTTTTAACATTTCATATGAAAATTTTATAGCTGTACATAATGTTGTTATCATACCTACCCCAACCCTCCCTGTCCACATCCATGCAGAACCCCACAATGCTTCCCCTCCTTTCACATCTTCTTTTTCCAATTTCATTATTAACCCACTACAGTGAATGTGGCCACTGTGTGCCAAAGTGTGGGGTCAACCAGTAAGACATGGGAAACCTACCAGTAGACACCACTCCAAACAAATGTAATTTTGACCCCCCCCAATGGCAATCAATTTCCAGTAGCTCCTCAGCTAGAGTTGGGACCTCAATAGTCCCCTTCCCCTCCAAATCATACACATGAACTTGACCCTCTAAGAGGGCAGTGTTAGGCACTAACCAAGAAAACAAGCTTGGAGAGATAGAATCGTGGATGCACCGGCCAGTGGCAGTGAGATGTACTAATGATGAGCGTCCCAACAGCTCTGTCACCTGGCTGCCTTGATCTCCCCACCTCTCCCATGGTTCAGTCTCCAAAATAGCATTTGTACTGCTATTGATGGCTGAAGATCTTTCTTGAAAGTGTTTGGGGTGAGTGGAATCATGTGGGACTTCTCTTGTGGATGGATTCATTTGGTGGGTCAGTGGGAGCTGGCAAGTGTGTTATGGGGAGTATGGCAAGGCTGGGACCTCTCTTCACATGGTACCTCATTATTCAGTAAATTTTAGTCCATCTTTCTTTACATGGCATCTGGGTCCCCTGAAAAGAAAAGACAAAAAATTCATAGAACTTTAAGGCCTAGGTCCAAAGTTTGAAAAAATAGTGCCAGTCATGTGTACAATGAGAGGAAGACTTGCTATGAAGAAAGAGCAATAGGAAGTACTGTGTTGTGGATGTTAGGGCAACATCCCCATGAAGAAAAACATATCACAAAATGGCAATCCCAAAATGGTGCTATTGGGAAGAGAAACTAGGGAGTATACTAGTTCTCAGGACCTCAGCCTCACGGTTTGTGTCAGTAGTCTTCTAGAAGGAACTCAGAGAGCTTGCTTCTTGCCCATGAGAGAACACAGACTGACATACCATCTTTGAATCTTAAAGCACATCCTTATAAAACTGTGTCTGCTGTATCGATGATCTTGAAATTCCTGGACCAGGAAATCTGGGAAAATAAAAGTGTGTTGTTAATGAGCTATTAAGCAAAAAGAAGAATTCCATGTTGTCATAGAATCCGTGAACTTCTAGAGGTATTACAATCCCTGACTTCAAACTCTACTGACAGGAGGACCAATGGAACCAAACCAAAGACCCAGATATCAATCCACACACCTATAAACACCTGATTTTTGACAAAGAAATAAAAAATATAAAATGGAAAAAAAGCATATTCAACAAATTGTGCTGGCATAACTGGATATCAACATGTAGAAGAAT
>JAQHUG010000275.1:1675350-1686141 GCA_028555095.1 Dicrostonyx torquatus | reverse complement strand
AAAGTTCTGCTCTTAGACTCATTGCATGACTGAGCCTGATAAGATCCCCAGAAGATCATCCATGTCAACACAGAATCCGACACAAACACCATTGACTTCAATCTATTGAGTTATGGGGTTCCCAACAGTAGAAAACTGAAAAACACAAAAAGAAAACTATTCTAATGAAAGATAGTCTATAATCACCACCTCCTTGCAAACCCATTTCATGTGGCAGACAAGCAGTTTCTCCACTGAGCTACACACCAGCCCTCCACACTCTGATAAGCTCTATTTCCTTTGGAAGCCTAGTTTGACAGTTTCCTCAAAGACTTCTATGTGGTCAAGCTTCCCTTCTGAAAGCACAATTTAAACATCTCCAAGAATCTGAATATTTTTTCAGAAAAGGTTTAGAGACAATATAATCACGGGTCTTCAAACTGAGCGGTACAGCACTCTACTCAGAGACATATGTAAACCAAGGCAATTCTCTCATGCTGACAAATTTGTTTTGTCATATTTATGGTATTAATTTATAGAAGCCAATTAATTAAAACATTTCTGTTTTCTTAACACAAAATTATAAATCACAATCAAAGAAGCAATTGAGTTGCAATTTCAACTTCTAATTAATTGAGATACTTGCTTCCAGTAATACGGGATAAAGGATGTTCCTGTTCAAGTGGCTGAAAAGACTCAGGCCAGTCCTCATTTGCCTTGAATCTCAGATCACTGGGTAGATGGGAGAAGTGCTGGGATTTGTGGCTACTCAGAAAACAGATGAGCTAATCTACCCCAGAAAACACAATGAATTGTAGCCTCCAGTGAGTTCATTTTTAAAATAAATCATACTTGACAATATAAAGACTTCCATCTTTAAATAAAAAGTTTAAAACCCATATAAAACTCAAATTAATTACTCTGGAATTTTCAAAAACACTTGGAAACTGGTTTGCTTTGTCAATGGATTTTCCTCAGCTGGAGGGATGCTAACAAGACATTGTAAAAGAATGAATCCTTTCCTGTCTGGGATGCCACTGTATCCTTAAAACCATCTGTTAGGCTCTTCAAAAGATGCTCCTTCTACTTTTTTAAAAGAAATTGTCAACAAAAAAAAATTAAAGGTATTGCCTCACCAAAAAATATCACTGTCAAAACTGTGTATATTTTTGGCTTGCTTATATCAACTAGGAATACACATATGTCTTCAGTAAAGGCCAACTTTTAGTTCAGCCAGCAAGGATTCCTGCTCACTTCCCCTCTGTGCCGGGTTCTCCAGCAGATAGGACTGAGGATGAGTGGTTCCTGCAGGTCTCTCCCTGGAGTTGAGCGGGATGGTGAATGTTGATGATCCAGGCCTCCCCCTGGCCACGAGGAGAAACACACCAAGTCAGGGGTCTGTCAAAGCCAGATCTCATTTAGTTGTATTAGGCAGGAACTTATATAGGTTTGTGGTAGGAGGTGGGAGTCTTGGGATGGAGTGAGGTGGATTAAGGAATATTCTGCCACATTGCGGGTGGCTGGGCAGAGGCCGGAGGTCCGGCTGTGGGCTGTGCTGAGTCACTCATATGCAGAAGTCATGGCCAGAGACAGGTCTCCAAAGCTAGGCTCAGGAACTTACACTGGGCCTCACACCTGGGCATCATGAGGCCCAACACCACTGCCTTTGCTGAAGAAACAGGAAGCTGTGTGTTCTTTGTCCAATTTTAATGAATCTTTTGCTTCCAAAAAGGTAGCCCAACAGCAGAGAAGTCATGGAGGAGACCAAACAATTCAATTATCCAAGTAGGTTTCAGAAGGAGATAACAGATTTGCCAAGTGTGTAGCAGGTTGAGGACATAGTTCTATGGGAAGGGTGCTTACCTGTCATGTGCAAAACCCTGGGTACAATCCCAGCACTGTGCAAACTGGGCATAATGATCCATATCTGAAATCCTAGTACTCAGGCATGCATATGCTTATACACACATGATGACATACACAAATATCAAGATGCTAATTAATACTAAAAATAGAATTGTTAAGCCAGCATAAATAATGTGGTGCAGGAGACTTGTCTGTTCAGTCAATCATGTTTTAAATAATTACTGATTGGCCAGGTAGGAAGTATAGGCGGGTCAACCAGACAGGAAGTAGAGGCAGGGCGAGGAGAAAGTCTGGGAAGCAGGAAGCTTCCCTGACATTCCTGCGCAGACCACCAAGGAGGCAACAATGTAAGCTGCCCAGCTGAGAAAAGGTACTGAGCCATGTGGCTAACATAGATGGGTTAATGTAAGTTATCAGAGCTAGTAAGAAGCCTGAGATAATGGGCCAATCAGTTAATAACCTAATGTAGACTCTCTGTGTGATTTTCTTTGGGGCTTGCCGGCTGTGGGGTACCGGGCAGGACAGAAACCCCAACGAGCCAGCCCTCATGTTACATAATGTATTGTAGCAGAGTCCATGAGAAATCAAATTATGAGCAGAGAGGAGGTTTATATGTTTTGTTTTGTTGGCCCATTCCTATACTAGCATGAGCTCACTGGCCTCCTAGTACAGGACCAGTCTAGCCTCTGGGACCATGTGACATCCCTTGCCTGCTCTCAATATGCCTGCTATCAGCCTCTGGCATTCTGGTGACAGAACTACTACCCATACATTATGGCTGGGTACAGCCAGTCTTAGCTAGTTAAGGAAATCCTATGGTCGTGGACAAAATAATTTGTTCTAGGATGGGTACATGACCCAAATCTACTGGGTTAGAATTCATTTGTGGGAAGTTCTTGATAAAATTAAGTACAAAGACTTCTGACTTTCTGGAAACAATTTATTGTCAGCCTTCATGTTTGCTCCTTAAAATGCTTTAAGAGATTAAATTTAAGAGCATGCTTCTTCCAGGACCTTGATGCTATTTGCTTTCTGGGTTGGTGTTCTTTCTTTCTCATGGTAGATTCTTATAGAAATCAACAGGGTTAATGTGGAACTTACTTCTTATGGTCATCTGATGGAACAATCTCCAAAAGCATATTATTGAATATTTACTATACTCCATGCAGGGAGTACTAAACTCCACGGTAATCAGATATATACACAAGCACTCAAAAGCCCTGACTTCCCATTGCCTAAGTCCAGGTAAGTCACAAATTGGTGTTTAAAATATCACAAAGGTACAATTATAAATTATAGTAGGTGTTATAAAGGAAGGCTTTATCCTATAATAACAATGTATCAGCTAAGTAGATATGACTTCTTGGACAAGCTAGTTCACCTCCTTTACCTTGGTTTCTTCACTTCATCTATAAAACCAGAATGCTAATGCCACAAAATGTTCTGGTGATTAAATAGAAGTTTTTAGAAGAGACACAGGCCTTCACTGGTAGTCAATAAATTTTGGTTAGTATCAATGGCATAATCATCACCACCACCAATATCATTGCTCTTTAAAGAAATCAGACCTGATCTATGGGTAGGAACCTTCCCTAAGGAAGTGGCATTTGAGCTGAGTTGTAAAGGATTGTTGAGAGTTCGCTCAGCCAAGGGTGGAGATGCAAGAGTTCCCAGTGTCCCAGGCTATAGATCTACAGGGAGCCATTGACGGTGGCAGGACGTCTGAAACCTTGAGAAACTGAGAGAAGCCAGTGTGTTGAGAATGAAAGAGGTGAGGGAGAAATAAGTGATCAATGAGGATGGTAAGGATTCTCATCATGGACCTTGTGAGATGGATGGCAAGGAAGAAATCAAGCGACAGAACCAAGCTTCAGTTTTTAAACATCATTTTGTACTTTTGTGAAGCAGAAACTGGTGGCAGGACAGGGAGGGCATGGAAACCCCTTTGATGAAACATACTGGTCACTGGTACAGAGCAGAGGCAATGTGTATGAGTGACAGAGATTCTAGAGATAGTTGGAATGAACTCCCCAGAGCTTGAGGTCAGTGCCCAGTGTGTAAGTGAATGCTGAAGTGGATGAAGAAACTTATGGGGTGGATGAAGAAGGAACGGCGATCAGGGGACGATCTGATGAATACCAGACTCATGGTACTTGAGGCTCCACAGTCTAGAAGAAACAGAAGTAATGGGGCCTCCTGAATACCCAGAGGAGACGGGTCTAGTAATGACATTTCCCAGACACCAGCCTTGGGTTCGCAAAGGAGCACCCAGAAGGGAATCCTTCCTACTTCTACCTCCCCATGGCTTCTCTCACTTAGCAAGACATTCCTCCAGTAAACTTAACCCAAACGTCACAGAGCAGGAGAAAAATGAATGAGATACCTTTCCCCAGAACAATGATTTCAGAACAAGATGTTCCAAAACAAACTCACAAGGGCCAACCCCATGATACCAAATCATCCATGTTCTTCCAAAAACCTGATAATCACCTGGAATTTATGAAACATAACTGAAGGAGACTTGGCCATCTCTAATTTTGATACAGGAGAAAGCTTAAGCCAGCCTGTATCATGAAATTATATGAATATATATGCTTGAAAAAAATACATTTTTGCCCAGTTAAGGTATAAAACTCTTATTCTTTCACAAAAAAGAAACGAATGGAATATTATCTTATGCAGTCTGTGACAGAAGACATTAATGGGATGGAAAAATCATTATTGGAAATTAGCATACCAAGGCTTTCATGAAATAGAAATTATAAGGAACATTAGTTTCAAATTAGAAAATTTAAATAGTTTAGCCCTCTAATTATTTTTAATAGCTTGAATTAGTAATCAGTATTTAAAAATTCTATAAAGCCCAGGTGAATACCTTGGCTTTTTAAATGTTAAGTTCTGGCAAAGCTGGGGCACACATTCCCATAAAATGACAGTCAAGATGCTTCCATCTTTTGTATGGGTATCCATTACTGGGTCAAGATGCTTCCATTCTTTGTATGGGTATCTATTCTGGTTGATGCAGCGGCTATTAGGAGACCTAGATGCCCAGGCCAAACAACAGCGTTGTTCTCTGTCAACACAAAAGTGAATGTTTCTGTGTTCATATAAAAATTAAAAGGAAACAAGATGGGCAGGCATGTTTAGGAAAAGTGACCAAGCAGGAGTTTCTTTAGCAATCTGCAATGATTTCTGCGTGCTCTGTGTAAAATGGGCCCGTACCTAAGTCCACCTCATCTTCTTCAGTCAGCTTCAGCATCTACCTGTCATCTCTTTCACCATCCAACTTGTGGCCTTGGTCTGTATCCCTAAAAGCCTGAAATAAGGATGCAGGTGCCGGATGTTTGAGAGGTAATTTTAGGATATCGGAGCCAAAGAGTAGAGAGAGTGAAAGACAGGAAAGAGGAGACGGTGGGGGAAAGGGACTCTCACCACTGTAGACCACAGGTCTAAGAAAGGCGTTAAAGTCTCATGACTTTTGCTGTAATAAGACACCTTCATAAAAAAAGCAACTCAAAGAGGGAAGTTATTCATAGGGCTCAGAGTTCCTAGTTACAGTTTATTATTGTAGGAGAGCAAGGCATCGACAGAGAGACACACGCAGCCATGCTGCCTGCTTGCCATGTACTCAGCTAACCCTCTCAACGCCTATACAGTTCAACTCTTAGCCCCTACAATGGTGCCCACATAGTAGACTGAGTCTTCCTATATCAACTAAAAACCAAGACAGTCCCAGACATAGCCACAAACTAACTTGATCTAGACAACTCTTCAGCTGAAGCTATCTTCTCAGTAATTCTATGCTGTGTAAGGTTGACAATTAAACCCTACAAAAGGCAAACATAAGGCTTCCAGAATGAGATCATGGAAGATGAGAGAAAGGACCACTTACTCAATGTCTCCTAACCCCTACTAGTTAATGGCTGCCCCACAGTTGTTAAATCGCCTACACTGACAAGTTGCCCTTGCTCCCCAAAAGGAAGAGCAAAAGGAAGCCCCAGAGTGCAGAGTAGAAAGAAGGTCCCTGCGCACCTGAGGCAGGGCTGACTTTTTTCCTGCAGTGCATGTGAGCTGGCATGGGACATGGAGGAGAGTGACATTGTGCATTTAAAAGGTACAGACCACAAGCTGAGAATGGTTACAGCTCTTGGGACTTCTTTGATACAGACTTAAAAAGCATCGACTCTCACACGGAAAATATAACAGACAGCAAGACACAATGGTTCGTTCTCAAAGATCAGTCAGCCACAGTTCTCTGGTTTGAACTATGGGTTTGGCACTTCTGGCTTGGATGATTATTTAACCACACTGATGGGCTATAAATCAATGATGATCATCATATAGGCACCTTCTTCATGGGTGCATGACATGTAATAATGACGAAATAATTATAACAACAAGCATATGCTTTTGCTATTCTGCATATTTTTCTTTTCTTCTATTTCTTTTTCTTTCCTTTTTTTTTTTTTTTTGATTTTTCAAGACAGGGTTTTCCAGTAGCTATGAAGCCAATCTTGGAACTCACTCTAAGACCAGGCTGGTCTTGAATTTACAGAGATCCGCCTGCCTCTGCCTCCCATGTGTTGGGATTAAAGGCATGTGCCACCACCACCCAGTCTGTCTATTTTTCTTACAAATGCTTCTTCACCAGCAATATAAAACTAGTTTTATACTCTAGTAAACACACAACCATTTCTCCATGGCAGAATCTGAATCAATGCATTATTTTTTCATATACTTAGAATCACTTAATTCCTTTGGAAAATGTTTAAATGAAAATAGCTATAAAACATATCTAAGGTCCCTGTATAATTCCTCAAAAGATATTCTAAGATCTAATTCCTAAAACAGAGGTTAAAATGTCATTTATCCAGTGGAAGGTAGAAACATCAAAAAAACTGTTGGCCTTTTCCATTATTCAAATAAACTAATTGGACTTTTTAAAATCTGAAGATTAGCTAAAGCTTGACTGCTTAATCTGCCCGACCACGCCTGTGTTCTACAGACTTCGATCAGTAATAGGAACTCCACATGTTTCTAATATGCACATCATCTGAACATGTTATTAAAACACACTCTGTTCAATAGACCCACAGCAAGCCAGCAGCAACATTCCCAAAATATTTGCAAGTTGAGATTGCTGGTCTTTGAACCACATTTTATATGGTCAAAAAAAAAAAAACCCCAGGAAAAAACCGGAAAAAAGAAAGCCTCAAACCAAGCCAGAGAAAGGGGGCAACAGGTGCATCTGGGAAGCCAAGATGGAGCTTGGCAGGAAGGGTGGCTGTGAGACAAACAGAATCTCTACCTGAAAAATTTGGAATTTACCCAGTCTCGTTGATGCAACTGCTGCAGGAACTTCAAATCTGCCTGTGCGCAATGCCTGTAAAACCAAGATGGGTAACAAGGCTAGTTAACCTCCTGAAGTCTCTTCCTGCACACAAGGAACATTCTTCAAACGTTCTCAACCTCCCTTTGCTGCATCTCTTTGCTACAGTTCCTCATTCATGTGTGGTGATCCCCAGCGATAAAATTATTTCATCGCTACTTCATAACTGTAATTTTGCTACTGTTATGAATCATAATGAAAAATCGGATATGCAGTATACATGCGAGGTTGACAACCACTGTAAAAGCTCATGGTGCAACAGTAGGCCCATCCCACCTGCCTCCAGATACTTTAGGATGCTATCTGTATTTCAGTTTGGCCTCAAGTATTTACATGGTCACCTCGTTACCATCAATTTGGTTTAGAAAAACAAAATATCTGGGAGAAATCTTATTTATTTCTTGTCATGTAAAATATAAATTGAACTGATGAGTCTTTTTCTGTCTCAAATTTCCTGGCCAGTTTTAGTCAAAGACCTAGGCAACCATGAATAACTCATTGTTGTGGTTGCTATGGTTTATGCCCTAAAGATCCATGAGCCAGAAGCTTGGTGTCCATGGTGAGCATATTGAGAAGGGGTGGGACATTCAGAGATGGGGCCTAATGGACGTGAATGAGTCTCTGAGGGCTCTGCTGTCTTGAGTGGATCATGTCCTTTTTGAGAGTCCTTTTTAAGAAACTGAGTTAGCCTTACTCTTGAGAATAAGCTAGTTCTCCCAGGACTGGATTAGTTATTACCCGTGTAGGTTGCTGTAAACTGGGTTGGCGTCCCAACACTGCTGTCTACACACAAATTGGATTTTTCTGTCTCAACTAACCCAGCTACGAAAATCGCTCCCAGACATGTCCAAGGGCCAACCTAATCTAAAAAATTCCTTATGGGACTCACTTCCCAGGAGGATTGTAGATTGCTGACAATTAAAACTAATTCTTCTGGATTGTTTTCTCTTTTTGCAATAAACATCATGACACCCCCCCCCCAAAAAAAAACTTGGAGAGGAAAGGATTTGTTTTATCTTATAGGTTACAGTCCATGGTTTAGTGAAGCCAAAGCAAGAACTCCAGCAGGGCAGGGACTTGAAGTCGAAACTTGAAAGAACTCTGCTTATTAGCTTGCTTGCTGACTTTTGTTCTAAAACAGTCCTGACCCACCTACCTAGGTCACTACCATCCCCAGTGCACTGAGCCTTCCTGTATCAATTACCAATCAAGGAAAGGTCATCAGGACGGAGGCAATTCCTCAGGGGAGGCTCCCCCTTCCTAGGTGTGTCAACTTGCCAGCCATGCCAACACACCAACTATTACACTAGAGTGCTCGGGAACTCATACCAGCAGTGGTTACTTGCTGAAATATGAGCCCATTGTATTCCACAAGGAGCTTTGGCACTTTCATTGTTGCTGATGGAGTCATTTTCTTCAGTGGTATCAAAACGGAGAACAACATAGAGCCCATGCTTCAGAAATTAAACCCACAGCCATGCAACTCTAAACTCAGCGAGCCACAAAAGAGCAAAAACAAAACAAACAAGATGTGAAAATAGGAGAGGAACTTGTTTAGAAGAGATTCAACAGGAGTGGGAGGGGTAAGAGAGGGAAATAGGGCTGAATGTGACCAAAATACATTATATGCATCTATGAAATTGTCAAAGAATAATAAGCTAATTTTAAAAGGTTAGAGAGCTAAAAATAATTGCTCTTTGACAATTCTTAGGGTATCTTCAAAACAAATCACCCAGGGAATTGAAAAAAATAACATGTAACTTGTTTAAAAAGTAAACTATAGGATACATTCATAAGGACATGACTCAATGAATTACATAGTATACATACCATGATTGAGCAAGTACCATCCAGATCGGGATGTGCAAGGTTTTTCCTCCAGTCTCATCATGCCTGTTTCTTTTAGGTGTAGCTTCTTCTTTTGCTTAGCATTGTCTGACCAATGTATCTGTTCTTACACGCACCTGTAGATTAATTTGTCCTGCAGTATGCTATTCAATTGTATGACTCCGTCAGCTCGTTTGTTCATTTCAATATTCATGAGCAATTTGGGATTCCCTCTGTGCGAGGCTTTGATTGGAAAAGGAGATGACAAATGCCTCAAGACAAGTCCCTTGCTGCCTGTGCCTGTGTATCCACTGATAGTAATTTGCTGTCTCTCAGTATTTGTCTTGTTTGACTTAGCATAGCTAGTTCTCGTTCCCAGTACAGTCCTATCAGAAGTCTGAACAACTTTCCACTGCTTATTCTTGCTCCTGTCCTGTTTGTGGGCGTGTGTGCATGTTCATGTGTGCACACACGTGTGCGTGCACGGGGAAGCCAGTGATCAGTGTCACATGTTTTCCTTGGTCATTCTGTACCTTTTATTTTTGACACACAGTTTCTCAGTGAACATGGAGCTTGCCAATTCATCTAGACTGGCTGGCCAACAACCCCCGGGTCCTTCTCACTGTACCTCCCAATGCTACAACTACAGGCTTACGGGCATACGTTTTTGCAGCCAGTAATTTTTTTTTTTTTTACTTTGATTCTGGGGATCAAATTCAGGTCCTCATGCTTTCACAGTATGGGCTGTCTCCTCAGTCCTGTCATTCGCCTAACTGTACCTGTTCTGCAGAGGTGTCTCACTGAAGTATTTCACTATGGCTACTTGTGCCCCTGTCATGTTAATGAGCGTGAACAATTTCTCAAATGTCATTGGTTGTTTGGCTGTTCGCCTTCGTTCATGGGCTTTTCGGTCTCCCGCTCAACTTCCTGTCTCTCCTTAAGAACGTAGGAATTCCTTATATGCTGTGACAATGCGCTGCAATTATCTCCCACAACATAGGTCGCTTTCTCCCACTTTTGAGAGCATTTTGAGAAGAAGAAAAGCGCTGATTTTAATATAACTTGATTCATTACGTTTTTTCTTGGCATTTACAGTTTTTATCTTGTTTCAGAAATCTTTTCATGGTACAAAATCATGAAGTTATTCTCCTATGTGATCCTTTGGAAGCTTTAGTATTTTCTTATGTAATTAGATTTAAATGCTTCTTGAATTAATTTTTTTGAATGGTACAGAATTCAAATGTCCTTTTTGAAATAAAGATAACCAACTTAATGCCATATACTGAAAATGACATCTTTCCCCCACCATCCTGCAATACCATCATTTATGACAAATTAAATATGGATGAGCCTTTGATTGCAGTTTGGGCAAACCTGGCACTAACGGAGCAAGTCCTATTAGCTGCTATTGAGGTGTGCACACTCAATCCACTTTGTTTTAAATATGTTTCCAAAGATCCCCTCCCTTCATTATCTGTGAGACTCTTCTCTTAGAAAGACACCAGGCTATGGAGTGAGAGGCAGCATGAAGACTCACGTGATTATGCTGTGGCTACAAGGGTTTCACTTTTGGATTATTGTTATAAATAAAGAAAACGTAAAATGAAACAGCCTGCTCAGTCTGTATGATGCTACTTGTATATGTTTTCAGGGATGATCGTTGGGTGTGGGCTACACAATTGATGTGCTCTTGCCTGGGGAAGACGAGTTTTTCCACTTTCAGCATTCGG
>JAQHUG010000275.1:1623578-1636085 GCA_028555095.1 Dicrostonyx torquatus | reverse complement strand
TTAAATAACTTAGGGTTCTGTTGAAGGCAGTCACGATTGCTCCTGGCAACACTGATCTATTCCTGAGAGAATGTTGAGCACCATAGACACTACACTTAGAGCTTGTTTTCTTCTTGCAAAACTGGCCTTTGGACAAGGAACTGCCCATGCATCAACCACTGACAAAATGCACGGTGTCTGGACAGGACAAGCAGGATACAAGAAAAAAAAGACTGTCAAATCTTGCCAAGACAGGGTAAGACGATTTTGAAAAGTTTTCTGCCTCTGAAAATGGTCTGTCAGTTACTCTAGGCCTTAGCCAAAGTTGGTTGCTCCAACATTGCAAATGAGACTTTGGGTGATTGCCCAGGTAGCCAGTTGTCTCTGTCATTTGTTGCACATTTTGGAAGTTGTTTGATTGCACTCCCTGCTTACTCAAGTAATATTTTTTCCCTTCCCAAGTCTTCGTTGGGGTTGAAGACTAGATAGTTGTAGTTACTTTCCTCTCATGATTTGGCCAAGTTACTTATTATACAAGACTTAAACTCATTAGGATAGGATAATTATTGAAACATTTATTATATGTTTCCTGCTTGATATTGTTAATGCTGGTTTAATTCTAATTTTTATACCTGATATTTGTTCCTATTGTATATAAATTTGTGTTAAGCTTAGAACTTTCTTATTTAAACAAAAGTGGGATGTACTGTAGAAACTCCTACTGCCAGTAGCCTTTATGTTACCTGCCTACTTGGATGTGGCCTCTTATACTGTGTTTGCTGATGTAAAGCCTGTTCCAGACTCTCTTCCAGTGATATGATTCGGTTCCCGTTCCCCATTCATGCAGAAGACTGTAATCTGTGAGTGTACCCCTAAATAAATAACCCTCTATTGCACTCAATTCTGAGCTAGTGTGGGATTTCTTTTAAGTGTCCATCTTCAGGTACCTATTTAAAAATCACTGCTGTGGCTAGTGGAAAAGTTCAAGTGTAACAAAAGCAACATTTAAAAACATTTGAACACTAGGAAGCCAAAACAATCTGCCTACTGACTTGTGTTTCCAGAAGCAGGCGTCCAATTATAGCATTCATATTCACCTCTCCTAGCCCTTCATCTTTTCTGTTCTTGCTGGACCTTTTTCGAGAAGTGATGAATTTTAATCATTAAAATAAAAGATGAACTTCAACTTACACGTGAAGTCTCATAAAATCACGTGGAACATCATGCAGCTGAGTGGAACTTCAAAGGCAGTGAGGGAAAGACTATAAAAACAGGTGAACATAATTGTTTTCCCATGCATCCAGGCTATGGATAAGATAGACCAAGCTCTGGGAGCTGGCTAAGCAATAAGTATTGTGTTCATTTCAAGGCAACATGAAACCACAGTCTATAACAGAATCTAAATGGCCTAGTTGGTTTTTGTCAACTTGCTGCAAAACTTGCCTGAGAAGAGAAAAAGCTCAATTAAGCAAGTGCCTCCATCAGACTAGCCTGTGTATATGTCTGTGGGGCATTTTCTTGATAAATGATTGGTGTGGGGGGTCTCAGCCCAGTGTGAGCGGTGTGATCCCTGGGCAGGTGGTCCTGGGCTCTATAAAAAAGCAGACTGAGCAAGCCATAGAAATCAAGCCAGTAAGCAGTGTTCCTCCACGGCTCCTGCCTCTGATCTTGCTTTAGTTCCTGCCCTGACTTCTCTCAGTGATGGGCTGTGATGAGCATGTAATAACCAAATAAACCCTTCCATCCCCAAGTTGACTTTTGTTAGTGTTTTATCACAGCTACAGATAAACCAACGTAGAACATGGCCTCATGTGGTGTGGGAGAATTGTCTGTATTCTGTCAATCATGTTTTAAATAAATGCTGATTAGCCAGGCAGGGAGTATAGGCGGAAAGACCAGACAGGAAGTAGAGGAGAGAACAGGAGAATTTAGGAAGCAGGAAGCTCCCTTGGCATTCCTGTGCAGATCACCAAGGAAGCAGGATGTAAGCTTCCCAGCTGAGAAAAGGTACCGGCCATGTGGCTGACAAGATAAAAACAATGGGTTAATATAAGTTACAAGAGCTAGTAAGAAGACTGAGATAATGGTCCAATCAGTTTATAACCTAATGTAGACTCTCTGTGTGATTTTCTTAGGGGCTTGCCGGCTGCGGGATACCGGGCGGGACAGAAACCCCAACAAGCCAGCCCTCATGTTACACTCATGGCCCATGTTGTCTTCTCCTAAAATGTGAACAAATGTCTAGTTGCCCCAAACAGGATACCAACATTAGACAAAAGTAAGGATTCCACCAAAGTACAACTTGGAAAACCAAAATTTGTATTGAAGTTACTTATGGGACTATGGGTAAGGACGACCCCAAAGCAGCTACATCACCAAAAGCCCACCACTCAGGAAGGCTCCATGCCTGGTGCTTCCTAAATGACTTGCAGACAGCTCTGCAGGTTGGGGAATCTCTTCTCCCTACAGTCCTCACTGTTTCTATAACCCTGGGGAAAGACCCTGCAAATCCTATTTATGCTGTAGCCATATATACATAGCTTGACGCAATGGCACAGCAGCAGCAATAAAACTTGTGGGCTTTGCTAAGTTCTCCTGGAAATGAAAAGCTTTTCACCTAAACATTTGGTGGAATACACCAGGGAAGCCTTCCCAGCCTAAATTATACTTTGTGAAAAGTCTTTGGTTGTTCCTGGGGTTATTACTGTTCATACTCAAATCTCAGTCTCTTCTATAAAAGAAAATCTGGTTGTCCTATACAATAGTTTTAATTTTTTATGTGTATTTATTTTATTCATTTCAGTGTTTTACTTGTATGCATGTAAGCACAGCACGTGTGTGCAGTCCTCACATAGACCAGAAGAGGGAATGGAATCCCCTGGACTGAAATTATATTTGTGAGTCATTGTGTGGGTGCAGGAAACTGAACCAGGGTCCTCTACAAGAAAAGCAACTGTTCTTAACCGCTGAGCCATCTCTCCATTCCCTACATCTAACTCTTTTTAGCAAAGTGTTTTCGAGGCAGCATTCAAGAGAACCCCTTGCTGTCTGACAAGGATGCTGTGTGTGACCTTCAGCATAATCACCTGAGTACTGAGCCCATAAAAGTGTTGCAGGAGGTAGGAGATGACTTAGGTACCCCAAGTACTGCTGTGTGAAAATAAAATTGATTTTTATCTATTTGTTTTACACCATGCCACCTCACAGAAACTTTATTAGAACTTACTGTTTATGAGCAGTTTATTTAAAAATTTTATGTAAAAGAAAATTCTATTGGAACATACAAAGATGTCTAATTCTGACTTGAATTCTGCTTTTCAATATATTTTTACTTACCTTTGAGAATAAATGGATTTTTGATCATGCCCACTCCTTAACTGCCTCCTCCACTCTTCCCATACTTCAC
Source organism: Dicrostonyx torquatus (assembly GCA_028555095.1). NCBI lineage: Eukaryota > Metazoa > Chordata > Mammalia > Rodentia > Cricetidae > Dicrostonyx > Dicrostonyx torquatus. The sequence goes on along the minus strand of JAQHUG010000275.1, from coordinate 1,632,700 downwards.
ATCTCTCTAATCTTCATATCCTCTTTTTGATCCCTCTGAGTCCAATTAATGCTACCAGTACGTGCCTAAGTGTGGAGCCATCGACCTACCAGAGGCTACATCCCTAAGGAAAACTGACTCTTCCTCTCTCAGCAGCCATCAATTGCCAATAGCAGATTGGAGTGGAGTTTCCTGAGCGCCTCCCCAGTCTGCATGGGAATTTTGATTTATCCCATGCAGTGCTTGTACAGGCAACAGCGCAGCTATGCATGCGTGTATTCAATGGCTCTCTAGTGCCTGGGAACCAGTGTTCCACTGCAGTCCTCCACTGCCTCCTGCTCCCTGAGTTTTGGGAATGAAATAATGATGCAGAAGTCCCCTTTAAGGCTAAGCATTCCATGGTCTCTTTGTCTCTGCATGTAGACCATTGTGGGTTAACTTCTCTGATGAGATCTGAGAGAGGCACTAATCTGTGGGTATAAAGATAAGTATTTAGATGGTAATTTGATGCTATGTCAATTTGTCAAAATAACAGGGTTAGAAACTCCCTTAGTCCTATAACTTAGCCCTTAGTCCTTGGCCCAGGCTACAACACCAGACATGAGAACCATTGGGCCTTAAATCCAATCAGAAATAGTTTGGTGTGGGTCTCCTCTTCCTCCAGGGTCATGGGTCACAGGGCTCATGCAGGCAAAAGGAACAGAAACAGAAAACAGGATGTGGACAGCCATGAGCATGACTGAAAGAACTTCCAGGAGGCGGCTTCAGAGAGCCAACTCATTGTACTGTTCCAGGGTTAAGGCACATAAGGGTTCTTCCAGCTACAGGTGGAAAGGACTGATTGGTCATAATACAGCACCTAATTATTATACAGACAGGAGGAAAGAGTGGGATCTCTGTGCTGAGTCATACAGCATGTGCAGGAAGTTCTGTGCAGGGTTGTCCTCCAAACAAAGTTAGGCATCTGAGCTCAGGGACTCCAAAAAATGTTCGTGGAGAAGTGGAAGCCCCTCTGAGAAAAGGGGTCCTCCATTTTGTGCTGACCTCAGAGAGCTCAGAGAGCTATCCAGACACTATGGACAGACAGGATGAACTGCAATCTTTGTAGTAGGGTTCGCCAACAGTGGTTACCCCTCTAACATCCATGCCACTATTTCACCAATGGCCATGTCTTACCAGACTGGTCATTATTGTGACTGTTTACATCTGGTTAAGATTGTTTATGACTTCTATCCCAGAAGCCTGTATAACATCATTCTGCACTGTGAAAGGAACTAGAAGATTCTGATACAACTTTATTAACAACTGTCCTGCCTCACAGCTCTAGTTCAGTGTTGAGTTGAAGGGACAGTGGTGGCCATCCTTGTATCATTCCTTGTCTTATTTATTTATTTATTCATTTATTTATTATTATCATCATCATCATCATTATTTTGGATTTTCATGATAGGGTTTTACTGTGTAGCTCTGACTGTCCTGGAACTAGCTCTTACAGACCAGGCTGGCCTGAAACTCACAGAGATCCACCTGCCTCTGCCTCCCAAGTGCTGGGATTAAAGGCATGCACCATCACAGCCCAGTTATACCATACCTCATTTTAGAGAAAGCATTTGGTTTTCACTTCAAAGTGTGGTATGAGTTAGGAATATTTTTTTTGTTTTGATTTGTTTTTCAAGACAGAGTTTCTCTGTGTAGCTGTGGCTATCCTGGAACTCATTCTGTAGACCAGCCTGGCGTTGAACTCTCAAAGATCTGCCTTCCTCTGCCTCATGAATGCTGGAATTAAAGGCATGTGCCACCACCACCAAGCAAGTTAGGAATGTTTTATGGATGTTTATCTTTTGATTTGGGAAGTTTCTTTTTACTATTAGCTTTCTTCAGTGTCTTTAGTAAAGGAGTTTTGGATTTATTTATATGCTTTTTCTCTGTTGAAATTATTGGTTTTTATTCTTTGTTCTTTATTCTGTAGATAAGCTGTATTGCATTCATTGATCAGCAGAGGTTAAAACAATTTCATATTCCTGGGATAAATCAGACTTGGCCACAGTATATAACTCCATTTAGTCATCTGATTTCTTGAATTTCATTGAGAATTCCTGTGTCTATAGTCGTAAAACTATCTGTCTATTTCTTAGAATGTTTGTATTCCAATGACAGAAACACAAGACAGAAAATTCCCTTTTTTAAAAGACTTTTGGAAGGCATAGTGCTAATTAGCCATCAAGCATTTGCTGGAGTACATGAGAGAAACCATCCTGGCTGGAATTACATTTCGTGGGAAGTCTTATGATTGTAGACTCAATTTCCTAAATTATTCTGAAGGCTACTACTGTTCAAACTCAGAAAGGATGACATCCTTTATGAGCTCCTGGATCTACAGGCCAAAGTGTTGACAGGGCCATTCTGATTCTGAATTTTATGGTAGAATCTTTCCCTGAGTTTCTGGCTTCTGTTTCTTCCCAGCAACCATCAGCACCCCCTGGCTTGGAAAGATACATAACAGGAAGCCCTGCTTCCATCACCACGTGGGTATCCTCCCCTTCCATGTCATCACTCTGTCCCTGTCTGTCCCTGCCTCTCCTTTTCTCCTAAAGACTACAGCCATATTAGATTAGAGAATCTAGTCCTTCTCTGTATGAGCTCATTGAGCAATTACTTTCCATAATAAGTTTATTTCCAAATAAGATTCCCTTCTGAGTTACTGAGCTAGATCTACAAAGTATCTTTTCCAGGGACAATTCAGCCAATGACATTTTTGGAGGGGAGTGGGCTCTGCATCCAACTTTCTATTTCTACACAGATTTTTCTATCTTCCTTTTCTTCTTGAGTTACTTCAATTATTTGATTCATCATATGGGATTTTCTATTTTATCTAAATTATCTAATTTGTTGATATATGGTCATATGGAATGTGTCCATTTGTATCAATTACTTTTCTCTTTGTCAAAATAGCTGACAAAGGCAACTTGGGGAGGAAAGCTTTGCTTTGGTACACAGTTTGAGGTGACAGTCCATCATGGGGACGGGATCTTGAGGCACTTGGTCACATGACAACAGCAATCAGGAAATAAAGAGAGATGAATGCTGGTGCTCAGCTCGCTTTCTTCTGTTTATCCTGAGCAGGACCCCGCCCATGGGTCTTCTCACCTCAGTCAACTGAGTAGAGAACTCCTTCATAGATGTGCTCAGAGCTCTGTCTCTTTGATGAGTCTAGAGCCTGCCAAGTTGGCAATCAGCACTAACAATCATGTTGTTATGGTTACTTTTATTTCTATAGTCAGCATCAGTGATCTCACTTTTCTGCTTGATTTTACTAATTTCAATGTTTTCTCTTGATAATATTTAAATGATTACACTTATTTATTGTGTCTGTGTATGCATGCAAGTTTGTGCCCCAGCATATGTGTGGCGATCAGAGGACAACTGGCAGGAGTTGGTTCTCTCCTTCTTCTATGAAGGTCCCAGGGATCCGTCAGGCATAGCCACAAGCACCTTAACCAACTGTGCCACTGGCTAGCCCATTCATTTCTCTTGATCCTTCTGTCAACTTCCTTGATATTTCCAAAGAGAAGTTAGGCTTTGCCGATTCTCTCCATTGTTTTTCCATTCTTGGTGAACCTGTGCTCTCATCTTCAGGGGTTTTATTATTCTTATTCGTCCTGCTTACTTTAGATTATTATGCTTTCCTTTCTCAAGAAGTTTAAAGTTCAAGGCTGGATCTTTTGAGGTTTCTTTTGCTAAAGGTATTTCCAGCAACCAATTTCCCTATGGCCCTCCTTTAACTGAATTTTGTAAGTTTTTATTGTAGCTCTTTTCTCATTCATCTCACAGTATTTTCTAATTTTCTTGTGTAGTTTTTTAAATCATTGATTACTTAGGTATCTATTTTCTAATTTTGATTTCTTATGAATATACCAAATTCATGCTGTTAGATTTTATTTTGTGTTCCTGTATAGTTGTGTTTTATATGATTTCAACACTTTTATTTACCTATACTAATTTATAGTTCTATCCCGAGGAAGAGTATGCATTAGAAATGGGTAGGCACCAGTTGTTTATGGACAGTGTGTTCCAGACAGTCCATTAAGTCTCCAGCCACATGGTGGGGTTTCAAGTCCTTCATTTCCTTGTTGGACTGTCCATAACAGAAGGCGGTGTGTGTGAACCTTCCAGTTAGCATTGTCGTGTCATCTGTTTTCCCTACTATTATGCCTATATACTCCAGACCTTACTGGGAGATGTGCATCTCTTTGTAGTTATTATATTTCCTTGATGGATGTCTACTTGGCTTTCTAGTTCTGTGATAAGCACCTTGAGCAAAAGCAACTTAGAAAAGAAAGGCTTTATTTTGGCTTGCACTTCTGCAACACAGTCCACCAGGGAGGGAAGCCGAGGTCAAATCTCAAGCAGGAACCTGGAGGCAGGGACCAGAAGAGAGACAATGGAGGAATTCTGCTGATTGGCTTGCTAGGTTTGTTTTTCTTACACCAATCCAGGACCACCTGCCCAGGAAATGACTCTGCCCTCCCACAGCCAAACATTACCCAAGAAAATGCCCCATAGACTTGTCCACAGGCCAGTCTGACAGAGACATTTTCTCCTAGTCTCCAGAATTGTGAGAAAACGCACTTCTGTCGTGTAAGTCATCCCACCTGTGGCATACTGCTGCAGCAACTCTCACAGGCCAATGAAGCCCCCTGTTGGTCTATGCAGTATCCCAAGGAATCCCCAAACACAAAGGCAGAATGGCAAAGGCAAGGGAAAGTTCACCTTGCTTTTTATTAGCAATATTAATTATATTATACATAATAATTAACTATGGATATTGTGTTTAATTAATTATACTAGTTATATGTCTTATATAATTGTAATGTTATATTATTGCATATATTCTTTATATTAATTGCTATTTGTTCTATTAATTATACGTAATGTGTTTCATTGTGATTGTTTCACGTGCACATATAACGTGTTTGAATCAGAGTCATCTCTCATCATCCTCTCTTGTCCCCATTCCAGGCCCACGGACCCTTTCCTGTTACTAATTAGTGCCTTTATATGTACACATGTTTTAAAGTTAGAACAGGTTTGATCACCATAGCATGGGTAAAGGACTATTTATAAACACACGGGGAATTCACCAGGGCTACACCACTGAAGAAAATGCCATGCCCAACCTACCATAACCGTTAACTGCCAATAATGGGGTAGAGTGGCATGAACCTGAAATCTCAGTTCTTACGGTGATGTAAAAACCCTGCTCTAGTGCCGAGTGGTGGTGGCGCACGCCTTTAATCCCAGCACTCGGGAGGCAGAGGCAGGTGGATCTTTGTGAGTTCGAGACCAGCCTGGTCTACAAGAGCTAGTTCCAGCACAGGCTCCAAAGCCACAGAGAAACCCTGTCTCGAAAAAAAACAAAAAAAAACAAACAAAAAAAAACAACCTGCTCTAGTTTGTCTCCTCACATACAAGAGTCACAATAGATTATATGTTCCTTTTCTCTCTGCCTGGTTTAAAGCTCTTGCTACTTCTCTTGTTTTCTTTCCATGACCTCTAAGACCAGTCTTCCAAAGCTGTGACCCTTCAGTACAGTTCCTCATGTTGTGGTCACCCCCGACCACAAAATTATTTTTGTTGCTACTTCCTAACTGTAATTTTACTACTGTTATGAATCATAATGTAAATATCTGTTTTCCGATGATCTTGGTCCACCCCTGTGAAAGGGTCTTGTGACTTCCTCAAAGGGGTTGCGACCCATCGGTTGAGAACCACTGTCCTAGACCTTCCTACTCTCTCCTTTTTCTCTTTCTACTCCTCCCCTTCCCTTGGGCAGTTTTACCACTGAGTCCCATTCTATAAGACTAGTCTCACTGTGTCCTCCAGCCCCCCCAACCCTAAACCTGTCCCTGAAAGCTGCATGAGCAGCCCCAGGATTTCCTGTGCTCTGTCTCTGGCCACAGAAGCAGAAGCACCCCAAAGATGCCAAAGTCAAGACTCTCAGACTGAAACACTAACTCCACATTTTAGCATGTTGATCCTAACAAGTTAATAACATTTATAAACTTGAGGGTCTATCTTAGCAACATTGATAATCCTGCCTCCCTTGTTTGTCTAATTATTGAGACATTCGAACGAAATCAAACAGCATGCTCTCCTTCTCCCCTTCAAGAGGTTCTAACAATCAAAATACGTTTCCCATGCTTCCCCTTGCCACTACCTCTTAAGTCTGAAAGGGCTGTCTCTTCTTTCCTGGTTATCTTGGGATCCTCCATGTGTATTCAAGAATAGGGATTTGGGTGTGGGATACCCCAAGCAGGCCCTTTTGACTTAATTGCTTCTATTTTCCCCAGTCTGATTACTACAGGTGTCATGACAAGGATTCTTGTCCCCAAAGCTGCCAGGCCTGACATCTGGGCTTACACTGCCACCCGTGCCGCTATGAGAAACACAAGTGTGGCTGATGACTTTAAACTCCCGCAGCACTGATAACTCTGCATTTGCCACCAGCCTGGCTTCTGCATTACCAGAGCTTCCCCAACTACACATGCATGAGCACTTGCTGCCTAAGAATCCAAAGAGGTATGTCATGCAGCCAAGAGCCAAGCTGGCTTCCAAATCCAGGCAAGTAGTACAAAGGCAAGGGTTCTGAGTTGCTTTTACCATGGCATGAGGTAAACCTTGAAACCGGATCACACCGATGAAAGCCACTGAGTATCCCAAGCGGGGGAGACTGCTCAGTTGGTGAAGCGCTTACTGGCAAGCATGAGGAGGAGCCGACTTCAGACCATCACACTGAACATCATATCTGTAATCCCAGCGCTTGGAAGGTGGAGACGCAAGGATCCCTAGAGCTCACTGTCCAGCCAGTCTAGCCACTCTGGAAAGCTCCAGCCTCCGTGAGAGACCCTATCTCACAATATTAGATGGAGAAGTAATTGAGGAAGACAACTCATACAAACACACACAGACACAATCTAGCGCATAAAGAATGAAGAAAGTGGCAAGAGTCGGGGCCCTTGTCTGCTTGGACGTGGGGCTACAAAATGCCTGACGCCATTACGTAAAAGACAAGGAATTCCAGCCCCAGTGGCTTACACAAACAGCATCATGCCTGGCTAAACAGCAAAGGCCAGCTTCTCAAGTTAACTTTAATCTGATTATCCCCAGTGTTTACAGCACAGAGCAGACTCTGTGGTAGCTTCTCCTGGCCCTCTTCCTGACTGTCACAGCTCCTTCTGCCTTGCCATTTGACAAAGAGGAAAAACTCCTCTGTTGTCGAATTGCTGACTGCACAGCCTGCCTTTATCGGAGGGAGACAAAAACTTTGGTGTTTAAGTAAATGTCACATTTCTGGAGTGTGCTTGAATAATTGTGGGAAGTCATAAAACATGTAGTAACTCATGAATTATATTAACTGTTAATCACATTAGATCTAACTGAACCAGGAAGGCAAAAAAAAAACCCACATTTTTTTTTTGTTTATTGTTTTTCTCTTTTCTCATTTTACATGGAATTTTTTCCTTCCAGCCCACTGAAAACTCAGGACAGCTTCTAACATTTTGAAATATTGGTTGATAGTTTTCTGACACCCTACCAGAACTCAGGATAGATTTGTAGCGAAGGTACATAGAAGAGGCTCTAACAGTTTGCAAACATTAAACATTTATTTTTTTTGCTGTGTTTTGTTTTCAGAATCATTGACCATTTGAATTTTAAAAGATTAGAAAAAGAATAGGAAAATTTTAAAAGTTTTTATTCTCTTTCAAATCCCATTTTAGGGGCTAGAAAGATGGATCAGCAGTTAAGAATGCTTTTTGTGCACTCACAAGGACTAGAGTTCAGATCCCAGCGTCATGGTGGGCCACTCACAAATGCCTATAACTGTAGCTTCAAGAGATTCAGTGTCCTCTACTGGCCTCATTGGGAACCTACACATGGATGTATACATATAGACATGTAAGACATGCACACACACACACACACACACACACACACACACACACACACACACACGTATACATTGAAGTATAAAGACACCCATAGTAGAACTGGGAAAACTGACTAAATTCAAAGGTCACTGGCTGGAGAATCTCTCTGGTAAACTGGTCTTTCTGGTTTTTCTAGTCTGTCAGCTGACTAGGTAAGCAGGGACAGCCTGGAGAATGGCTTTCTCTGCTCAAGGCCAGTTACTGTCCTTGTTGCTACAACAAAACACCTGGACAAAGAAACTTAGGGAAGGAAGGGTTTAGTGGGGCTCACAGAGAATGAGTTCAAACCCATTATCACAGGGAGGTCGTGGTCACAGGAGCCTGGGGAAGCCAGTCCACATAGTGTTCACAGCCAGGAAACAGAGAATGCCACTCAGCTCTATCTCTCATTTTGGATTCAGTCTGCCCATAGGATTGGGTGGCCCACTTCACACCTCAATTTGACCAACCTACAGACTCTCTCACCAACACACCCTAGTTTGTTTCCCAGATGAATCTAGACCCAGTCAGGTTGGCAACCAAGTTTAACCACTGCCTCAACCAATGTAAATGTTAATCTTATCAAAAACAGCTACATAGAAACTACCAAAATAGCTGACCAAATATATCAACGTACCAATAATTAACCACTGGACTTGGCATACGTTTTCCTTAGATAGCATACAGAGTCTCTATATGGAGGCATATTCTAGAAATACGTAGTCATGCCTCGGTGCCCAGGCAAGGGAGGTCATATTGAACCCAGATGTGATGGTTAGAGTGTGTTTAACTGAACTGAGAGTTGCCTAGTAGGTTGGTAGATCACACTTCTGGAACTGTCTACAAAAAAAGTTTCCCGAGATTAATCAAGGGGTAAAGACCTCCCCCTATGTAAGTGATTCCATCCCAAAGTCCGGGAAAACAGATGATATGAAAGGAGAGGAAAAAGCCAGTTATGTAGTCTTTCTCTCTTCTTCCTGGATGCAATGAGTAAGCCTCTTCCTGTACCCTGTTGTGATGGGCAGATGTCAGGGACCATTTGCCCTAAAAATTACAGAAGGTCATCAAAGGCCTTTAACTTAGAAAGTTTAACAGAGCCAGCTAGGACTTTTGACTCTAGGAATCTTACAAAGATAAGGAAGCCATTGCCTCCAGGATGTTTACAGAGATTCCCCT
>JAQHUG010000275.1:1599555-1613070 GCA_028555095.1 Dicrostonyx torquatus | reverse complement strand
ACTCATAGGTGGTTTTTAAATATAAAGCAAAGAAAACCAGCCCACAAATTACAATCCCAGAGAATTTAGACAAGAATGAGGACACTAAGAGAGACATGGATCTATCTACATGGGTAGTAGAAAAAGATAAGATCTCCTGAGTATATTGGGAGCATGGGGACCTTGGAGGAGGATTGAAGTGGAGGGGAGAGGCAGGAAGGGGAGCAGAGAAAAGTGTAGAGCTCAATAATAATCAATTAAAAACAGTGGACTCAGAGCGATCTCTCTGTAGCTGTTGGCAAGGAATACATCTGAAATGATTACTGTTTCCGCAGCTCAGAAAACACACTCCCCTGAAACTAGTTGCCTAACTCACACTTCAACCACGGACTTGGTTTTATTCTTGCACAGGGTTTACAGTCAGTAGATCAGCTCTGGACCCTAGGACGGTTAAGGGAGCAGGACACAACAGTGCCATCATCAATTTCCAGCCAGCTGCTGCACTAAATGAACACATTCTCACGGAACAAACCAGTGCAATGCTGGCTAAATCATGGTCCAAAATGCCATTTCCATGGTCAGAATGCTTGTTAGGATCAGTATGTAAAATAAAGGAATAAAACCAACAGTGTTTGGCCATTTGATATCAAAGATCCCAATATCCTTGTGCAGACTTATAAATATGCAGCAACATCTTAGAACCTGAAAGCCACGTTATGAAAGAACAGAGGAGAAATTTCTGCCTTATCATCTGCCAACCTTCTATGTATGCTCCTCTCTATCATTGCCATCTTCAAGAACTCCACATCAAATAAATAGCTTCATAACATGTAAAAAATTATGTGTGTCCATGTACAAGCAAATCATATTTTTCACAACTGCATAAAGAAGGAATTTCTTCATTAGTTTAACTCAGCTACACTAATTCTCCATTCCCCTTCTACTTCTCAAAGACCAGTGCATGCACAGTAGATTTTGGAAAGAATGCTTGAGGAGAGACAGTCAGGACTTCTAGTTTCTGAGTTACCTTACACTATTTAGAAGAACCGGTTACATACCATTCTAGATCCCAGGAGAGCCAGATTACAAGGGGAAAGGAGAACTGGGTCTCAGAGTGCAGGGAAAGGTTTGGGGCAAAAGGTTTAGAAGTAGAGGCAAGGGGGTGACTTCCAGGGCTGGATCTTCAGAACTTCTGCTCTGTTCTTACCCTCGGCGTCAGTGTACAGTGGCTTCCACTCAGGGAATGCGCTTGCTTCCTCTAGCAACAAACCCATGAAGAGGGGCTGCGGCTCACCCACAGCTCCTCCCTTTCTCTTCCACTCCCTCATCCTCTCCTCCAAATCTCCACATTCACATTCAAAGACCTAAATAGGATTGTAAAGATTTAGTGGTTTTAGTTGGTACAACGGAATGCTTTTTAAAATTTTATCTTATGGAAAATGTCTCCTTTGGAAGCCATGGCTCACCACCTCCTGAGTTGGAGACATGATGCTTCTCCAAGCAGCAGGCATTTTCTTCTTGTCCAAGTTGGTTCTGTTGATTGTGCTGGTGCTCTGACTTATTCACTCCTCTAGGGGAGAAGGGAGTGAGGAGAACCAAGATGAAGGTTCAAAGGTCCTTGGACAAAGCTCTTTTGTTTTAACCTCACCTTATATTCAGCCCAGTAATGTAGAAAAAAATTGTTTGGATTCAATCATTCTACCAGGAGTTTATGAACATACAGTGTGGGCTGGAATATTTTTAGAGTCTAACTACAATGAATTTTCTGGGCTTTTTTTTTTTTAAAGTGAATTTATAAGACACCTCTGTGACCATCTTTCTAATGCTAGCATCAGAATTATATTGAAAATTCATAACAATCCAATTAATTTGTAGATGACTGCCCATCTCCTTTGGATGGTGCTTCAGGACACGTTTCCAGGGAAACAGGATCTAGAATTTGCATGCATAAAGTTTATTGGAGTGAACATTCACCAGCACCTCTTTTGAAAGAAGGACAGCAAAACTTGGCAAAGGGTGTCGTTGGACATAGTATGGCAGCAACGGGGATTTCAACTACGCCCACAGAGAGCAGAGATAGCCCCTTTTTTCCTTCCCTGGAGAGCCAAGGCTTGAGTTCCTCTCCCTTTCAATATCACACTCATCAGAAGTGGCCAGCTCTGGGGATAGGACAAGACCTGGAAAGAAACTGACCATAGTTAGGGTCCCATTGGGCATGGAAATCAAAGATTCCCTTTGGGTTCATGGACATCACTTCCCGAAGCTGAGGGGATGAAAGTTTTCCATGGCTGATGGAGATCTGAACAGCACACAATACCAAGTACAGCACATGGAATCAAGGCAGAAGTACCTCTCAATATGTTTGCCAGAAAGTGTCGGCCTGAGTCAAACTTGTGAGCTAATGCAATCTTCTGCCTTTTCCTTTCACCAATTCACTCTGCAAGTGTGAAAGATTACCGTTACTGACAGCCCTGTTAATGCAAATAATCCAAAGGAACCGTTGATGCAAAGGCTCCATTTTTATATTTTAGAGAAGGCACCGAGAGGTTGGACGTTATGCACTTCCCATGGTACGTTTGAAGACTGTGTACTTTTCTATTATGAGAGAGGAAGCTATATGTCACGTCTGCACTCTTTCCTTCCTGGGACAGCTCAACCCAAACTTAATCACCTGTTTAAAAGAATCCTAAATTTCATGTTAAATGTCTATGATTCTCCTTATGATAGGCAGCTTCAAATGGTAACTCCAAATGAAGACAATAGCTTCATCTTGGCACAGGACTAAAATGAAAACAAGATTCCAAGCAGATACTTCAAAGGCAGCTAGTCTTCTTGCTAATTCTGCAGCAATGTCTTTATTCAAGCAATATCTAATTTTGTAGACAGTTGTAGAGCCTGAAGCCTTTCATGTGGTAAAAGTCAAATTAAAGATATTATTTTATTGCCCACTCATGTTACTTTCTCTTCTTTCTCTGGAGAAGGAGGTTGAGAATCTCATTAAAATCTTGTGTATGCCATCGTATTGATGCAGTAATGCATGAGCAACAGGGAAGAAGAACAGAACTATCATTGTAAGTGAACTAACATGCAACTCTAAAATGAAGTAGCCCAACATATTTTATTTAAGCATATGAAATGAACTTGACTCTCATTAATGTTTTATATATATTACAAATAAGTGTTCTAACACTCTTAATTGGAAGCTTGTGCATCATTTATTGCCACTCTTCTGAGGCCCCACACATAACGTGTGCCCAGTGAAAATTAATCATCAGTAATGTCCTCATTAGGGAAGAGAAACTGGCCGAAATCCTTCCATTTAGTCTTCTTGAGGCTCATAGTACATTCGTATAAGATATCCTTCCAGTGCTTAGATGTGTCAACAATTAAAGAAACCTCTCAGTTTCACAAACTTACCTTTCACATTTCAGGAGCCAGGGACATTGAACCTCTGCTTAGAAGGCAGACATAGAACACCCACCTTTCCAGTGATAATTACCTGAGCTGATAAAAGAAACCTGCTCATCAGTGATGGCTGTTTACAGCAATTAGAGACCTGAACTTAGTCTTTGGTCAGAACATGTGTAATGACAACTGACACCACCTGTATCATTTCACATTCAGTGTTGGGACTGTTTTTCAGCCATGTACTGATAACTTCATCAAAACCCAACATTCATCTGTTTCTTCCAAGTCTCAAGCAATCTTCTAAGCACTGTGCATGTATTTAAATGACTAATACAAACTCCACTCTATGTCCTATAATTACCAGCACTTTTAGTTATATTAGTCTCTCTCTCTCTCTCTCTCTCTCTCTCTCTCTCTCTCTCTCTCTCTCTCTCTCACAAACACACACACACACACACACACNACACACACACACACACACACACGCCTGTGGTAGGAATCCTATCATTTGCAACATGGAAGAACGTGACAGACATTATATTAAGTGAAACAAGCCATGTGTAAAGACAAATAGTCAAGATCTCACACAGAATGTCAACTAAAGAAAAATTTCAAACTCATAAAAGCAGATAACAAAATGGTAGACACTAGAGAAATGGGGGAATAGGTGGCATTAGGGGAGGGGAAAGAGAGACTAACAAGATGAGAGTACCCTGGTGGATCATATAAAGACCTAAAGGGGACATTCAATACAGAAAAAAAGTTTAGAGAAAGATGAATAAGAGGAGGAGGAAAAAGATTGTCTTGGTCTCTAAGGCTCAGTCAGTGCCTGCTCCACTCTGCCCACTGCTTTTAGACACACAATGAAACTCCAGGATGGATACACGCTGAACTCCCACGGACAGCCTAACTTATCAACCAGAAACCAGTGCCACAGATTCTTCAACTGACTGAACTCTTTCCTTACCCCAACTTCCATGTCCCTCCTTGCTGTTCCTTCAGAAACAGATTTATCCACAGAATAGCAGGTGCGAAGGCTTTTCATATAGAGGTCATAAAGAGTTGAGTCTGAGTTATGTCCAAATGTACAGCTAGAAAGTTAGCCATATGGACTGCAGTATCATCAATATTGACTTCTAATGACCTGTAATTCTACCTGCTGACAGCAACAGGAAGGCATTTTCTCTTTGAGTAAAGTCTTGATCTAAAGCATTAGATTAAAGAATTAGGGGTGATGTGAACCTAGTTTTGTTTTTTTGTTTTTGTTTGTTTGTTTTGTTTTAAGAGATGAGAACTGACGGATGATCCTTAGGTCACCGAGGGTATGCCTTTGAAGCTACTGTGAAATCCCACCCTCTCCTCCCTATCCCACCTACCCACACAATTCTTTCTCCCTTTCGCCTGCCTGACCTGGGATGAGGGCACTCGCCACACTTGCTCGGATGTGCACACCTACCATGATCCCCCCAACACACAGAAACTCAGACCAGTGGGGTCACCTGATTCCGGACTAAAAGCTCAAGAGAAACAAACAAAAGTAAAGCTCTCTTCCCTTCGTGAAGTGACCTCTATCATGATAGTGATGAAAGTCAGTCAAATAGAGCTTCTAATAGGCATGGACATTATTTCTCTCAGCATGTCCTTGTCATCCCTATGAAGTAACTCAGTGTTGCCATCCAAAAAGTACGGAGACATCAAAACTTTCTCTCATCGACCTTGGAGAGCTGAGTGAAAATAACAGCATAATGAATCGGATTCAGATGCCTAACATGAGCCCTGGACCAGATTACCCCATAATAAATAAAACTGAGAAAAAGCACCTCAGAAACACATCCATGACAGCTGAATAGGATTTAGAGAGCTCTACGTCACGAACTGTGCAAGAGCGCCCTGGCAAAGTACGAAATGCAAGTGTGGTGCCAAATAACCGATGTTTGTTATTCATGTCCCCACACCTGCCCCGAACACCAGAGACACGGGCCACAGCTGCCTTGCACAAATGTTCCCTGGCTGGCACGCAGATGGCAGGTGCTCTCGTAGACAGTGGGAATCTTTTTGAAGCTATGTGGAATAGCAAGTTCCTAGTTTTTATTCAGACTGTATATGCACCTGGAGTGTGGCTGACAAAAGTCCTAATGGGGCTGCAGTTATGGCCCTTCTGACATGCTGTATCCGAAATGAACAAAAGCCCGCACGGCTGGTAAAACGCCTTCCAGCATACTCTCTCTGAGGCAGTGTGGGAGGCTCCTCTTCCTTGCTTCCGTTTTATTTTGGCTTAAGCAAAAGGATGGAGAACTATGAATAGGGAATTTTCTATAATAAGAACACTGTAAAGAAAATCCCCAAATTCTTAAGTTGTTTAAGGATTGTGAAAGAGGCTTGTCAAGAAATTCAATCATTTTTGAGTATTTCTCAGAACAGAGACACTTTCAGAAAAACAAGACATCCTTGTTCCCAAAACTGCTGTGGATGGCTAGCAAATTTCATGAAGGAAAATTCCTCCAACCAGGAAAAGACCATAGTTCATGCCATCTTTGACCTAGACAAGATTTTTCCCCCTTTGAGTTCCTGAGAATGGAAAGAGATCCAAGTTATCAAGAACACATTTTTATAAATGAAACAAGGGCCTTCCTCTTGGGGAATGGGTGACTGAACCTGAGAAAGGGGTAACACAATCACCACTGATTAAGGAGCGAACCAGAAATAACCCTATGGGAATGCTGAGACCTGATGTGACCATCGAGTGAAGAAAGGCACAGTTCTTAAAAGCTGGTTGTGACTGTGCACACCTGTAATCTCAGTACTCAGACGATGGAGGCCTGAGTTCTGGGAGTTCAAAGCCAGCCTCAGCCACAGAAGGAGTCCGAGTCCAGCCTCAGTGTTTATAAGACCCTGTCTAAATGAATAAATAGGAAAACCAATGTATACTTCCCCTAACAAGAATAATCGTGATGATTTGACATTTGGAACGAGTTCTGGCAAGACCTTTACAAAGCTGACTTACTTTATTATTGTAATAAACATCAAGAGCAGCAGAACTTGAGGAGCAAAGGGTATATTGCAGCTTGCAATTGTAGTCCATCAAAAAGGGCAATCACCGCAGGAACTCCAGGCAGGAACCTGGAGGCAGGAACTGAAGCAGAGGCTTTCCATTGGCTTGTTCCCCCGGTTTGCTCAGCTTGCTTCCTTATATCCACAGTCCCCATATCCCTAACTTCTCATACACCCCGCCTTATCCATCTACCAGGCCAGAGATGGTACTACCTCTGGTGGGCTGGGCTCTCCTGTCCACTGCTGGGATGGGGTCCTACACATCAGTCGTTTTAATCAAGAAAATGCCCCTGCAGTCTCGCCTACAGATAATCTGATGGCTGCATTTTTGCAGGTCAAGTTCCTCTTTCCAAATGACCCTGGCTTATGTCACGTTGACAAAAAGAAAAAAGAAAAAGAAACCAACCAGCGCAAGAACACACTGTAAAATGTGACCTTCAGAAGAATCAGCTGGAGAAACTGCAGTGTTCACGGAATCCAGTAGGTGGAGTTGGGATGAATGAATCATGTACAGATAAACTGTCCAGAGGCTTGGCCATCGCTTTTTGGCAAGGGTGAAATTAGGATGTGACAACCGTCTTAACTATTCAGCCTTGAAAGTTTCAACAGAATTTGTATTATTTTATGTGAATCTTCATTCTATGTCTTAAAAAAAATTCCATTTTTATTTAAACTCTACTTAAGTGTCTAGGGAGCGGAGGTGGTCAGATACCCTGGGATGGAAGTCACAGACAGTTGCAAGCCGACCAATGTGTGCTGGTAACCAAGCTGCAGTCTTCTGCGAGAGCACCAACTTCACAGAGCTGTCACTCTGTGTCTAAAGTATTGCAGAATGAAAACATGAATCTGCTGACATGAATCCATTGACATGTCCCCTCCCTTTGAAAATGTGACTCAGACATCTCATTCACCACAAATCCCAGTGTGATCGCCCCTCCCTACAGTCTCTACTCCACCCCCAAAGCCTCTGAGCTCTCATATCACAGTGGAGGCAAAGGTCCTGGTAGGACAGCCACTTCCACAACGGACTGGATGCTCCCCTAGGTCAGCAAATCTTTCTCTTTCTTCCTGTGAGCATGGTGCCTAGTGCCGAGTAGGTTCTCTGTGGGCTTGCAGTCAGTTTCAGCGAACTAAAACCCTGGAGGATGGGAATTCCCTGTGCTATAAATGGGCTATTTCAACTCCCTTTCCTATCTGAAACCAAAGGGGGACTTTTCACATCCATCAATTCTCCTATGAGCGATTTCTCAAACATCAACTCTGTTTATGTGTATTTTGGACTGTGCTAACCCCTGGTGTTTTCTGGTCCTCAGCCAGTACTCTTCTGCACACTGTGACCCATTCCTTCGTTTCAAGTGTCTTGATCCTTGTTTTCATTCTTTCTTTCTTTCTTTTTTTTTTAATCTCCATGGTGTTTTTCCTTTCACAAATTATGTTTCCCATTGGGCCTCTTTCCTCTAACACTGGGTAGACCCATAAAAGTAAGTTCACATAGGGATCCTAACTTTCACAGGAAGCTCTAGGCTGGAAGCAGAATAGTCTCTGTGTTTTAGATATGACTCACTGGCCTGCTAAGTACTCATCATTGCAGTATCTCCCTAAATTTCAAATCAAAAGTTTTGACAGCTCAACTTACCTTGATATAAAAATCCATGAGCCTGTTCAAATGTACAGAATAAAAAAGCAATGAAGAAAAACTGCATTGAATATTTTAGAAAATTGTTTTCAGACCAAAAGTAACCAAGGTACCAAGGGGAAGACATATAATAAGCTCCAAACATACTCCAAATCCAGGATACCTTGAAATTATAAACCCAAACTATTTTGTTTTTACACTTATCCATTTATGTTTTTGAGCATTTCATGTATGAGTGCGTGTTTACCTCAATCCCACTCCATACTCTCTCCTAATTCCCCTTGTGTCTCCTCCATTCCTTCCCAACTCTCCCTCCCTCTCTCTCCCTCCCTCCCCCTCCCTCTCTCTCTCTCCCTCTCTCTGTCTGTCTCTCTAAGAAGCCACATCATATGAATCTCTCTGATATCTAAACTGGAATTTATGTTCCATGAATCAGGAATTAAGTTGGTCTTTGTCATCATTCTGCCTGAGATTTGCCCACATACCTGGCATGTGCTAAATTCAATATCTATAAGTGAGTGGGTATTGGTGAGTAGCTAAATTGGAAAGGAGTGTCAAGTAAAGTAAGAAGACCAACTGGATGTGACTACCACCTTCCCGCACTTCAGTGTAGCATTGGGAATAGAAAACTACCTCTATTCAAGTTGAACATGTCAAGAGTTACTACCGACATCATTTGAAAGTTGTTTTGTTTGGGAGGTTTTGGAAGAAGGCAAAGAGACAGAGAGGCAGAAAGACAGAGAGAATATTTCTCCAACTTGTGAGTTTAAAATCTGTTTGTTTCCTGGCCGTCCAGCAACTCAGACCCAAAATAATCACACAGAAACTATAGTATTTAAATCACTACTTTGTCTATTAGTTCTGGCTTCTTATTGGCTAACTCTTGCATATTAATTTAACCCATTTCTATGAGTCTATGTATCGCCACAAGGCTGTGGATTACCAGGTAAAGTTCTGGTGGCAGCTCCATGGCTTCTCTCTGACTCCACATTCTTTCTCCCAGCATTCAATTTAGTTTTCCCTGCCTAGTTCTACTCTGTATTGTCAACAGGCCAATAAGAAGTTTCCTTATTCATTAATGATATTCACAGCATACAGGGGGGAATCCCACACCACCTCCCCTTTTCTTTTTAAATAAAAAGGAAGGTTTTAACTTTAACATAATAATTACATATAACAAAACAAGTATCAAGCAAGAATTACAGTTATAATACTTATATCTATTTTGTCTTTTATCCTAACTAAGGCAAGTATAACTATATATTCTTCAACTCCATCAAAGACTCCAGAAGGATATAATATTACCTAAGTAAACAGGAAGTGCATTGTAAGCAACTTCCAAATCTCTAGAATTGACAGAGACATCTCACTGCCTGGAAAGCCATCCAAAGTTCTTCTGTAATGTTGGAGCATCCTACAGGCCCATAGCATCCAGCAGACTTTTCCACAAAGCAGGAAATTTCAAAGACCATTCCTCCTATATTGGCAGTTTGACAGTCACATTTTTCTGTGTCCTTCAGAATGTCTTGCAGATGCTTTCATGAAGCAGGAAACCCAAGAGATCCTCTCACCTTTAGGCAAGTTTAGCAGTCATTTTTTCTCGATTCTGCATGTCCATTTCATACAGCATAACATCAAACAGTTCAGGCAAGAGCATTTTCTTGCCCAAATGGCCAACAAATTCCATAAGGAGCCCCTTCAATGTCCATCTTCCTCTTGAAGTAATTGGTGCTGCCAGGAGCAGATGTGTCTCAGTGTCATGAAAAGTCCTAAGTTCTTAAAATATTTTAAATACCATATTCTGTAGTCTCTGAAAGATTTGAAAAATACCTAATTGAAATATATCTCTGTACATCTAGAAAACCTAATATGTCTATAAACTTGATTAATATAGGTGTTTCTCTATTAACCTATATTTTTATTATATATTACATTTTTAAATGAGCTACACAAATACAATACTTTAATCAAGAGCAGAAATATACATATAACAAAATTGACTGTAAATTTGAATCAATAAACTAGAATATATACCAATGCAAATCTCAATAGCATATCCCCCTTTAAATGTAAACAAACATTTATAAACAATATTTGGAAATATGGGTGTAGTTCTCTCCAAACTGCTTCCTGCTTTTTGTTGGGTGAAGATACCTTTATAGTGGCTTAACTTAGCAGTCCATACAATGAAAAGTCTCTCATTACATAGCTCAGTCAAAAAATTCAAAGAAAACACAATAATATACATAATTCAGACTCTTTCTGTATATTCCATCTTTATATGGCTTATTTGTTTTTACTTTATTACTTTTCTACAAGTTTAATATTTATTTTTATTATCTTCTTTAATCTATGGCTGTCTGCACACTTTTATATTACATTTATTGTCTCTTTAGTCTTTTTCTTTTCTCTCCCAAGCCTACATACATTTATCCAACATTGAGACCCATTTAGAAGTCTTTTCCATCTGAATTTATCTTTATTGCATATCTGTAATTATCTTTAGACCAGGAGCACCTTTTTAAAATGCTAAGTAGGCATGGCTAAGACCAATTTCATAGTCCTGCCTGCTTGTTCCACACAGTCCAACATGGCAGTCACATGTTCATTGCCTCTGAAAACCATGCACATTGCCCCATTTTCAGAGACACACAAAGTCAATGTTGCCATTAAGAAAGTTGTAGCACTCTGCTCACAAACTCCATTTAAATGCTTGACCTCCTGAAAGAGCCAGAGTTCCCAGAAAGCCGCCATCTCAAAATTGTGCAGCTTTTTTTCTGCTACCGTTAAATCAGGAAAACCTCTCTTAAAGGAGTCATGGCATTAAACCATGCTCAACTTTGCTTTTTTTAATTTTACATTTATTTATTTGTTTGTTTGTTTGTTTGTTTTTGTCAAGAATTTCTTCCCAAACTCTCTCAGGCTTTAAGTGGATTTTAGTCAACCACATTGGAGCACCTATTTGTAGTAAGAAGGGAGTAAGAATTTGGAGTTTTAAAATAAGATGGTCTGGTTGTACCTCATGCTTTGGAGATGGAAACAGCTCAAACACCAGCAATTGTAACTGGAGAGCTTAGCTATGTGAGCAGAATGACCAGTGACGACAGGAATAGATATTCATTAGGAATTGATTCTTAACAAACTTTCCACTAGTCTGCTCTAGTATTTCCACCATTCCTAAAGTGCCCAACTGCTTTTTATTCTCTCCTTCCAACAGCCCATGGCATCATGCCATTCATTGCCAGAATTTTGAGGAATTTTTGAGACTTGAAATTTCTAACTTACTAAATATTATATGACTTGTCTTGCCAATTTAACCTATCAAATGGTATGTAACTATTATGTAGCTACCCCAAGATCTGACCACATACATCAGATAACAGAGCCTACTCTGTGGCCACTATGGGCTGTGTGGCAACTGAGGATCATGCTATGTCCTGCATCTGGTTCATTCTGACCAGTGTTGTCCCTTCTAAACCTTAGAACAGTCTTGGAAGATATCTCTTCTGTTCTCAGCTTAGAGTTGAGAAGATGAAGGCTTAGGTGAGTTAATAACTCTCCAAAGTTACGCAGTGTGGTGGTTTGGATAAGAATGGCCCTATAGGCACATATATTTGAATGATTAATCACCAGGGAGTGGTACTATTTTAGAAAGATTAGGAGGTGTGGCTTTGTTAGACTAGGTGTTCTCTCCTCCCCTGCAGATCAAGATGTAGCTCTCAACTACTTCTCCAGTACCATGCCCGCCAGCAGGCTGCCATTTTCCCTACCATGATGATATTGGACTAAACCTATGAAACTATGTAAGACACTAATAAAATACTTTCTCTTTTTAAGAGTTGCCTTAGTCATGGTGTCTCTACACAGTAATAGACAATGACTAAGACAAAAGTTGGTGCCAAGAACTAGGGTATTACTGTAACAAATTTGTTGGAGGAATATGGAAGACTTTGGGACTTTGGACTAGAAAAGCAGCTGGCTGCTTTAAGCAAAGCTTGGAAAACAATGAGGGTGAGTTGTGGTGGGGAGTTCAAGAAATTTCAAAGAAAAATAATATTATTTGTAAGTGGCCTAGAGACCGTTCTCATGATATTTTGGCAAAGAATACAACTGCTTTTATTCTGTTGTCCTAAAAATCTGCCTGGAGCCAAACTGAAGAGTTTTAGATGAATGATCTTAGAAGAGGAAATTTCAAGACAGCCTAGAGTTGACTAGGTTGTGTAGTTTTAGTGTCATCATTTGCAGATATGTAGATCAAAGGAGCAAGCTGGACAAACAGAAACAGAAAATGTACAATTTGAGAAGAAAAGAATCACCAAAAAGTATAATGGAGCTAAGTCCAGTGCTCAGTGAGATGAAAAGTTTAAAGAAAAGCCTGATACTAAATGGAATAAGGGGAGTGATGACCTCAGGGCAAGACCCCACTCAGCTAAGCTTTCAACTTGTGAAAAAAATTAAAGAAAAGTATAAGCATTGAAGAAAACTATCAAAACCAGAAGCTGATGCAAATGTATATGAATGAGGAAGCCAAGTTCCAGCCCCATCAAGCAGCAGAACTTGGCAACACTGGTCACATGGTTCTGACTTTAGAGTCAAGAATATAAGAAAAGAGTTATGGAATATCCTTTCTCGGCTAAGGAAAGTTGTTGTGAAATAATCTTTCTGTATACTGTAAAGATGTGACTTTGACAAAGCACCTTCTGGTTGGCTTAATAAGGAGATGAACAGCCAATAGCTAGACAGCAGGAGGTTAGGCAGGACTTCCGGACAGGCAGAAAGAAGAGGAACTGAATCAAGGCAGAGCACATACTTCCAACATACTATGGCACAGAATATACATTACCATTCCAAAAGGGAAGAAAGGGAGAAGAATGAGGAAATGCTATACCAAAGTGATATTGAAACCCAGGAGGGCAAACTACAAATTCTGCATCTCCATGCCCTATGTTAAAGTACTCTTTAGGACTCCATCTCCTTTCAAATTGTCCACTGTAGAGCACTTTCTTTCTTGTACTGGTTTCAAACCCTGTATGTGGTTCTCTTTGGTAGGTATCCCATGTCTCTGTCATTTCAAACATCTTGGGGTCTCTGACACAATCTAGGCTTTACATTCACAGATTGATTCAAAGGCCTCTCTGGGTATCCACGCAAGCATGGCTCTGCTTCTTATATATCAGCTTATAGTTATAGTTAAGACATCATCTTGAGTCTCAGAAGGAACTTTGGACTTTGAAACAGCCTTGAGAATGAAAGACTATGGGGATTTTGGAAGCTGGACTGGTGTGCATTTTACATTATGATATGGCTACAGGCCTATGATGCCCAAGAGTGGATTATGGTGTTTTGAACAAGAATTGTCCCCATAGGCTAATATATCTTTGGCCTTATTGGAGAAAGTGTGTCACTGGGAGTGGGCTTAGAGGTTTCAAAGGGCCATTTTA
>JAQHUG010000275.1:1588215-1598933 GCA_028555095.1 Dicrostonyx torquatus | reverse complement strand
TGGTTCCAAAGAAGTAGGCTCTAATGACAGTAAAGGAATGGATGTAGTAAAAAGGCAACGGCAAACAGTCAAAAAGCCAAAGGCTTCCTTTTTCTATGTCCTTGTTTAGACTTTCCAGCAGAAGGTATGGCCCAGCTTAAAGGTGTGTCTTTCTGCCTCAAGATCCAGATGACAGGTGTGTGTCTTCCTACCTCAAAGGTCTGGAGAAGAAGTGGATTAACCCACTTCAAACCAAGCAAAGAATCCCTCACAGGTGTGCCCTCCATTTCTGGATAGTACTTCATTTCAAATATAGTTAAACTCACAACTAAGAATAGCCATTACTGTCATGGTGTCTCTTCATAACAATAGCACAGTAGCCAAGACACAAAGCATGTCATTGGTCATCCCACGTTCTTCTTCCACTGCAGCACAATGGCACTCAAATGAGAAGAAATGTCATCATCAATCGAAAATTTTTAGAAGACATGCTTGCAAGAAATATTGTCCTTGAGGATGCTCATCTGCAAAATAGGAGTGACTGGAGGTAGCAAAACTATTGAATGCAATGACTGTGCAATGTCCAAGCATCACATCAAATCCTAATTGATATGATTAATGTGTGCTAGTATTTACAACTTTGAAAAGATGCCTTCACAGTTGAAGACTACTGAGACTTTTTTTTAATTAACAGAAGGTTTAATTAAGAAGTCCATTTTCTACATCTACCTTCCTTGCAAAGCTTGATGATCTTTGGTATCTAAAAAGGCAAAGCTTTTTGCAGTGGTAGCACTGAGGGTGGCAGTGGTGGTGGTGATGTCAGGAATGCAGCACACAACCTACTAGGTTATTGAGATTCCAGACTGCTGAGCCACATCCCCCGTCCATCCTCTAGGATCTATGTGGTGTGTCCAAGTACAGAGAATCCAGCAGAGGATCAGACAGCCACCAAGCAACAGTGACCACAGTTTTTGCTTGTCTGGAAGCTGTCTCCAGTGTGAAGAATCCTTTTTCATCTCCCTCAGAGGTTTTAAGCAAAACTTTCAGAAAGAAAAATCAAGATCCATGGTTACTTTTTGCATAAATTACACCACCGTGACCTAACAATGTCCCAGCTAGACTCTGTATAAAAGAAAAGTGAAGACTCTCCTGCGGTTTACTTTCAGGACAGACTATCACTCTCTGGTGAGATATCCAAAGGCTGCCACATGACAAATGTCCCCAGAGCCTCAGAGTCATAAATCCTTCATGGTGATTAGAATTATCATGAAGTATCTGCCCTACCCCCAATGCAGAATCTAAAATACTAATAAACCCTTTTAAAATACCCAAATAAACACAATTTATTACCTTAACTTCCTCCTATTAGTTACACAGTTGTAGGCAGCAGAGTTAAATGACAGCTTCCCAAAGCACTGGGAAAAGAGGAAATATGTGGGCTCAAGAGACAGACTTCATGGATCAACCACATCCTGGAGAATGTGGGGGCTCTTTCCATCATGGCTTCCTTACCTACAAAGGTCTTCCAAAAGAGAAGGATGGAGTGGAGGTCATATTGAAAACATCTGATTAGATTCAGACTGAATCCTCAGAGAAACTTCTGGATGGCCCTTCCATGTTCTGCTCTTCCAAACACTATCATTATGTAGCTGCTTTCTCCCCCGCACCACCCCACCAAGACAGGGTTTCTCTGTGTAACCCTGGCTGTCCTGTAACTCAATCTGTAAACCAAACTGGCCTCGAACTCAGAGATTCACCTACCTCTGACTCCTGAATGCTGGGATTAAAGTTGTGGGCCACCATCACTTGGCAAGTTGCTCATTTTAAGAATTATAAAAATGCAAAACTATCTTTAGTCTCAGGCTACTGCTTCACAAAGGTCTGTAATTTGTCTGGTTTATGAGGAT
The DNA here is from genome assembly GCA_028555095.1 of Dicrostonyx torquatus. Lineage (NCBI taxonomy): Eukaryota > Metazoa > Chordata > Mammalia > Rodentia > Cricetidae > Dicrostonyx > Dicrostonyx torquatus. The sequence goes on along the minus strand of JAQHUG010000275.1, from coordinate 1,597,047 downwards.
CTCAAGAACATAATCATAAATTGTATATTGATCATTAAGCTGTATAATGTTTTATCAAAATGTTCTTTCTTGAAACCAAAACCCACTTCTTCTTGGCTTCCTCACAGCTGGAGAATAAGGTTAACATTATATCAGAAACAGCAATCATAAAGTTTTCAGTACATTTTACTTTAAAGGCCAACAACTGCCTTAGTGAAATTATCTCTGTATGCATATAACAAAAACAAACTTGAATAAATGCTAAATAGATCTTTGCAAGAAATTTACTAGAAGGATATAGAGAGCTTTGATACTATAGAAGGGATGTAGTTGAGCCTCAAAGGACTGGGGAAAAGGGAAGAATTGTGGAGAACTGTATCAGGGAGGAGGTGGGAATGCAGTCAGAAGCCAGACTTTCCAGGTTTGGATCTCCATGCGACCATGGGGATACACCTCTGGTTCTGTTCTCACACAATCAAATCCCAGGAACCATTTCCTAAAACTCTTGAAGATCCTCTACTTCTCCCTAACTGTTGGGCTTTCCAAGAAGTCAGGGACACCCTCCTGAGTAGCTTAGATTTGGAGAAGCCTGGCGTTGATCAGTTGTAGAACTCTTTATGCAGAATGACAAGTATGTAGAGAGTACACATGCATCAAAAGTCACTGCCATTAACCAAGCACCTGTGTCATAGGCCACATGTCACATGCTCCCCTGTAATTCAGGTCAGAAGAATTAAGACAACAAACTCCTTTTGATTTTGAGCACAGCTCAGTTTGTGTCTTCAAGGAAGTACCAATTATTAATTTGTTTTAATTCTCCAAGAGGGAGAATCTAATGTCTCCTTTTTACACTGATTATCAGGAATTCTGGGACTGTCTTTTTGACTCAGGGGAACCTGTGCATTTCATCTCATCTGGAAAGTCAACAACCGCATTCTTGCCTCCATCCTTTGGGTGCTCGATCATCTGCGAGATTTATCTGCCATTGTATGCCAGACAAAGCATAAAAAGCAAAGGGCAATTGGTACCCACACCATCTTTTATTCTCACCGTAATATCCCCCAGAGAGGCACATCCATGTATAACTTCTTCCCCTTCAGTTTATGAGTCTCTTCTAGCCAATAAAACACAGCAAAGATGGCGAGGTGTCACTCTATGACCCCCCCATTATATTTCAGGACAGTTTTTCACACTGAAGGAGGGGGACTTCTGTAGTGACCTTGAAGAACTAGGTTGCCATATTGTGCAAATGTCTGTGAGACTGACACATGACACGGAGTGTGCGTGACCTCTGGGGACTGAAAACACCCTTAGCCTCCATTAGTCAGCAAGAAAATGAGGTCTTCACTGTTGTAACTACAGAGAGCTGAGTTCTACCACCTCTCCCAAGCTCGGGGGACTCAGGTCACAGAAAGGAAGGCAACCCAGTCACCAACTTGATTACAACCTATTAGATATTGAGCAGAAAGCTCACTGAAGCAGCCAGGGCCTGGATTCCTACTCTGTGAAAATGTACATAATGAGCTGACATTACTTTAAGCTATTAACTTTGTAGGAAATTGTTATACGTTAAAATAAAGCATTCATATCCTACCAATCTGTCCCTTAACTTTCCATGTCCCTCCCCACCCTCAGTGTGCTACAAACGAATTCCTGCCTTAAGTCACCAGGGGATAAGAAACGGAAGTAACATTTATGGAGTAACCATGATTTATCTCCTTTAATCCCATGAGGTAGGTGCTGTTAACTATTCTCATGCTTGCTTTTCTTATCTGAGAACTCATTATAGGCTGAACGATATCATCAGATTAATATATTCATAGATTCGAGCCCTAAACCAACACTGACCGAATTTAAAGGTAGGGTCAATTAGAGATAACAAAGGTTAAATGAATCCACAAAGGTCCAATAAGACTGGTGACCTTCTAAGGAGAGGAGAGACGCCAGAAAGGCCATTGAGGACACAGAGAAGATGTCATCTAAAGCCAGATAGGGAGTCACATGAGAAATAGGTTGCCGGTACCTTGATCATGAGTGTGTGTATGTGTGTGTGTGTGTGTGTGTGTGAGAGAGAGAGAGAGAGAGAATGCATATGTATGAGAGAGAAAGTGCATGTATGTGTGTATGAGTGTGTGAATGTATGTATGAATGTGTGTGTATGAGTGTGTGTGTGTGTGTATGAGTGTGTAGGTGTATGAGGGAGTGTGTGTGTGTGTATGAGAGAGAGTTTGCATATATGTGAGAGAAAGTGCATGTATGTGTGTATGAGTGTGTAAATGTGTGTATGAATGTGTGTGTATGAGTGTGTGTGCGTATGAGTGTATAGGTGTATGAGGGAGTGTGTGTGTATGAGAGAGTTTGCATATATGTGAGAGAAAGTGCATGTATGTGTGTATGTATGTGTGTGTGAGTGTGTGTGTGAGTGTGTGTGTGTATGAGTGAGTGTGTGTGTGTGAGAGAGAGAGAATGCATAGATGTGAGAGAAGTGCATGTATGTGTGTGTGTATGAGAGAGAGAATGCATATGTGTTTATGAGTGAGTGTGTGTGTGTGTTTATTAGATTAGCTTACATGTGATCCGGGTAGGCTAACAATGGCTGATTGCTTGTTGAAGAGAATGAGAATATGGTAGCTACTTGGTCCACAAAGCTGCATGCCTCAGTAGTTCCAATCCAGTACCAAAAGCCTGGAGGATTCCTGGAGAACTGCTAGTGTCTGGTCCTACTGGAAGGCTGAAGAAGCTGGATTTCCATGTCAGTAAAAGGTGGTGTCAGTGAGGGTGACAGCAACAACAGAGTAGCTGCACTCCCCAGCAGGGGATCTGGGAGACAACTGTAGCACTGTTGATCCCTTGGACCTCATTAAACCTGGGCCATTTCTGCCAGAAAGTGCTGCCCACTCTAGTGGGGGTTTTCCTGCCCCAGTTATTCATTCCAGGCAAGGCCTTCACAAAGCTACCGAGAATGTCCCAGATCAAATCAAGTTGACAGACAAGCTTAACCATCACACAGCTTAAGCAAATCAATGTATTGGAGTTAATATTTGAACCATGGATAACTATTAAGATAAACGTGAGTAAAAATCATGTCACCATTGCTCGCTTCTTCCTTTTCGATCTTAAGTATAATAAACACGAGCAGCTATGGCACTGACCGGTGTTGCTCCGTCTTCCTCTCTTCGCCCCAGCTCTGCATCTTCATTACCAAACAGTGCTCTTAGGATGGGCAGACAGAAGAATGTTCTAGTTTCCCTAGTCAGTACAGCCTCGTTCAAACCCTGGCATGCTGACCATGTGATGCTGTGGAATTTTCCAAGGGGATTCTAGATTCTCTGCTCCTGAGTGATTCAGTGACAGTCTGAAATTAATGCCTCAAGTTCATCCTCTCGGTGACTCATTTTCCTTATCTATATTGAGGAAATGATGGTGCCTACCTCAGAATGTCACACTGATGGAAAATAATCCAAGTAAAGTCCAATGGTGTCACCAGCACACAGTGCACTCCTAGTAAGTGTTAGGAGCTCTTGTTAGGGTGAATGAAAAAGAACATATTATCACTAAGCAGCTCAGTGGAATACATCATTGTGTGACAAAAAGACGCAGCAATATCCTTTCCTATATTTTTCTGATCCCATTCTTTTAACTTCCTTTTTATTCATTCTTTGTCTTTCACATCATGCTTCCTGATTTCACCCATCTCCCTCCACCCCCTCCAAGTAAAACAAAATAAAATTCAAGAGAAAGAAAAGGAAAAGAAAACAAATTTTGTTTTAAGAAAGAAGAGAAAATGCCCCTGCAGTCAACCCCTTTATCCACACATATTTACATGCAGGCGTTCATTGCAAACAATCATTGCTCTGGTTCAAGGCCTCTGTAGGCTGAGTTAGAGAGACACCATGCAGCTGACAAAAGAGACAGATGCCGGATCCTTACCAGTAAGCCACAGCCTCATGCCAATATGTATGTATGTATATATACATACATACAGAAATGGGTTAATTCAAGATGTAAGAGCTAGCTAGAAATATGCCTAAGCTATTGGTCAAACAGTGTTGCAATTAATATAGTTTCTTTGTGATTACTCAGGTCTGAGCAGTCGGGAAATGAACGAGCCGTCTCCATCTACAGTCATGGCTGTAGCATGAACAGCAGCCCAGACCCAGACATGTGATCCTGGGTGTCAATCGGACATCTGCATCACCACCCTTTCCTCTTCAAATCTGCCTTTCTCCCATGCACCTGACTCCTTCTGCCCAGCCCCCCTCTTTCTCTCTCTCTCCCATATCACTGCCCTGTACTGACTCACCACAATGGTGCCTGACTGTCCATCACCGAGGCACCAGGCAGGCTTGTGGATGAACTTCTTCCCACCCCCAGATCCAGAGACTTGGGGCAGAGGTGTGCTTGTCCCCCAAAACCCACCAGGCCTAGAAAGGGTCTCTCAGATTTGATGAATTTTCTCAACAGTTTATAAAGTTTGTATCTTGTCACAAAGACACTCACCACACACCACTCTGTATCTACACCTCCAGAGTACTAGCCCCCACCCCCACATCACCATGTTCTAAACACACTGAGGCTACCCACAAACTCCCCTAGCTCATCCTCAGGCCTTTTTGGGGAAACAGCTTTCACAAGAAACTCTTTCATTTCTGAATGCCCCCACAAGTGTGGCACTACCTATGTTCTTGTTCCGGATCTTGTCAGGATGTTTTTATAGTAGACAGTATTGTAAGACAGCATTGTTGATATGCCGCCGAGCAAGGAGAAGGCTCTCCTGCCATCCAGGATAAAGATAACGTGTTCTGTAACTCAGACAACACTGTAACACTGCAGTGATGACACACTCCTGAGAAAGGGAAAACACACCTACCATCCAGTATAACAAAGATAAAGTCTTCCCTGGTCAAAGGGAAGATGCGCATGAAGCCCGTTATTAATGATTCAGGTTCCCTAGAGCAAGGTTCATCCAGATGATTAGAATAACTAGTCTAACTTTTATCACTACTTAAACTATTGTAGTAACTCGCTTATAACTGATGGCAAAAACTAACCTCAGGTTCCTTAACTACTACAAGCCACAGCTCTTTCAGGGTAATATCTTTTTCATTTAATGAACCAAGAAACTCCTTGCTCCCATTACAAAAGTCATGTTTCAGGGTGCTGGAGAAATACCTCAGTGGTTAAAAGAGATTGCTGCTCATGCAGAGGACCTGAGTTCAGTTCCCAGAATCCATGTGGTGGTTTACACCCATGCATAATGCCAATAACCCCCCCTTATGATCTCTGTAGGCACCAGGCATGCACGTATTACATATAATACATGCCAGCAAGACATTCATACACATAAGCTAAAGTGAACAAACAATAAAGGTTTCAGTGGGAAACTTTCAATCACACACCCCTTTATGGGGGGTGGGATGTATTAAGGGAACTCCAGATGTAGACAATCAAGACTTCCACTCTACTTTTCTGAAATTCTAATCCTAATATGTGTAGCCTTATCTCTAGCAGATAAAGGATGGCAATGGGATTCAAACGCATTATATATAACTGGCTTTATGCTCCTGAATGAAAGAGGATTTTTTGTTTCAGAAGAAAATTTTCCTTAGTGGCTTCCAACAGACTTGGCTAACCATGTCACAGACCCAGCCCAGGCATCCAGCCTCATCCCCACCTCCATTGTCAACTGACTGCTGCTTTTAAATACACCTACTTTTGTCTGAGGCCCACTGCTTTACAGTTGGTCAATAACAAATTTCAGAGAGAATAGAATAAAATTAAAACTTGGAGACTGACTATAACGTTTATATGTCTGTCTTAGAGCCAGTAGCATTCTTTACCGTTGCTATTGTTCTCAGATTTTCTCCCTCCCTCCATTCATCCAGCTACCCATCTATCCATCCACCCATTCAAGAAGAATGCTTTCAATGTCAAGTACATTCCAGGCATCGTTTTAATTACTGAGATACACAAGTCAACAAAATAGAGTCTCTACTCCCAGGGAGAATACATTCTGCCTTGTACAACTTATTGTATGGTTGAGCAGTCTGTTCTCTAGAGACGTGGCTTCCAAGCTGTGATATGCGACCCCTTTGGGAGCCACAGATCAGATATTTACATTATGATGATAACAGTAGCAAAATTACAGTGATGAAGTAGCAACAAAATTAATTTTATGGTTGGGGTCATCACAACATGAGGAACTGTGTTCAAGGATCTCAGCACTAGGAAGGCTGAGAACCACTGGTGCAGAGCAAAAGTGGTATAGCAAGAGAGATGATGGAGATGTAGTGATGAAGGGAGAAAGAAGAGGAGAGTGAAGGAAGAGAAGAAAAGAAGGAAAGAAAGAGAAAGGGTAATGTTTTAAAGACCTGACTCAAGCTATTGTTTGGGGGTGAACCAGAAAATTAGAAACCAAGGCCATAGCCAATAGTAACAGTTCTGAAGTAAAATTTACCCTATATAGGAAACTTCAAGATCCCTCCCTTAAGACTTTCATGGACTTGTATATTCAAGTGATTGTAGATCACTTACTAAGGGTAATCTCATCTATTTACAAATCAATTGATTGTAGATTTTATCCACATCTACAAAACACCTTCAAAGCGACCCCTGTTTCAGTGCTTGGCTCAATCGCCAGGTACTGTCATGTAGCCAAATTGGCACACTAAGCTGCTTGCCAGGCATTCCTCTCTTATCCCCCTAGTCCTGCTGCAAGCTTCTGGGGATGGGAATGATGCTATCATAGACATATCTGCTTGTAATCCTCACAGAGCATCACACAGTGCCTTGCGGCCAGTAGATGTCCCAGAACCGTGCACCGCTGTATCCCTTAACTCAGCAATACAATGTGCTGTGTCTGCATGTCTCAGCATGAGAGGGAAGGCTCACTTCAGAGGATTAGCCAGAACTGAAGTGAGATCATGAATTATAGAATGCAGGAGCCAAAGTTCCTTAGTCACTCAGCCAGTTCTGAAGATGGTCTTTCCTTCAAGGCACACACCCCATCTTGACTCTGGAGGAGATTCCATTGCACCCATGTCAAGAAATAACATTGCTCAAAAAAGAAAAGAAAAAAGAAAAAAAAAGGGAAAAAAAGGCTACTGAGTCCACTACCGGCCTTTTTTGGGAAATGAACTTAAGCCTGGAGCTTAAGAGGCTTCATATTTTCCCATCTGACTTGCGTCTTTTCTTGGGCCATTTGATCTGCTTTTTTCCGTAAAGCAGATGTTCCAGCGAGATTGCACAGGGAATCATGGGCCAGAGCCAGGCCTCTGATCTACATGTGTCTCCACCGGCCACCCATGCAGCGCTGGGTAAGATGAGGCTCCTGTGACTCAGACTCTGGCATGTCCCAGCATTCCACATACCTGATATCTTCTATGCCACACCCATATGCCTTCCTTAAGGGACAAGGCATTCGTAAGCATGCTTTTGTGGCTGACAGATGCTGGGTCCATGAAGGAGGTTGTATAAATGGTTCTCCATGTGGTGCCAATCCAGCTATGCTCTCAGGCTTGACCTTATTCATCTAAAAATTTAATTAATAATAAGTAAAAATTTAGCAATTAATTGGCACTTATTCTAAGCCAGGCAAAAGACAGGCTTGTTTCTTATTTCCAATGATACCCATTGGAAAACCTTATGAAATGCATGTCACCACATCTAAGAAACACTACACCAAAGAGATACTAAGGACAGCTCTAATTGGGAACATGGGTTGGTGGCCTAAGAAAGATTAGACTAATTAAGCATTATCATAAACTTTGGTTCCTTCCCTCTATAGACTCCTTATGAGAAAAGAATCAGTTCCACATTTACCAGTTGAAGACAGTTACCATCTGAAAAGGGAATGCCCCTCCCACACAGTCTCATGTTTCAAGTGGTTGGTCTCCCAGCTGCAGACAGTGTGTGGAAAGGTTGTGGGGCTGGACTCCTGCTGGATTGAGGTAGAGACATACCTTTGAGGGTTATAGACAGGTCTCACTCTCAGTCCCACTCTGTTTCCTGATCCATCAATATGTGAAGGCTTCCATCTCAGGCTCCTTCTGCTATGGGTAGAGCCATGCCAGTCACCATGCCTTTCCTGCCATGATGGATATGTCTCCTGAAAAAGAGAAACCAACATAATCCTTTTCCACTTAAGTTGTGTTTTTCCTGTAATTGCTACAGAGATGAAAAAAGAAATGCAGAAATGCATATAGCTCAGTGTATGGGATTCCCCTCTGTATGCTATGAATATATTTTATTATCATTAGTTAGTAAAGAAACTGTTTTCACCTATGGCAGGACAGAATATAGCTAGGTAGGAAAACTAAACTGGATACAGGGAGAAAGAAGTGGAGCCAGTCTGATGTCATGTAGCTACCCAAAAAGCAAGATGTGAGGTAAAAAACCACGAGCCTCGTGGTAAAATATAAAATAATAGAACTGGGTTAATTTAAGATGTAAGAGCTAGCTGGAAATATGCCTGAGCTATTGGTCAAACAGTGTTGTAATTAATATAGTTTCTGTGTGATTATTTAGGTATGGGTGGCCATGAAATGAAAATGCAATCTCCATTCACAAATGGCACCCACCATTTGGCATGATTCCACATAAGACCTAAAAAACGTTAGAGGGAAAAAAAGAGGGCTTCTAGACCAACAAAAACAGGAGCCAAGCACATTTTCTTGGTAGATGCATTTTTTTTCCAGCTAGGCTCTGTTTGCTGGTTGTGAACAGATGCACGGGTCCTTTAATAGATGGCTTTGTGGTTTGTACTGGAGGCACAAACAGCTCTGGCTCTTTTAGTAAGTCCTGCTGTGGAGCACTTAAATGGGGTTTGTGAGCAGAGTGCTACAGGTTGCTAAT